>JAOPHQ010003147.1:0-72500 GCA_030340625.1 Merluccius polli | reverse complement strand
GCAGCTTCGGTATATTAACCAGGTTTTCCCATTGTGTCCGGCTGTCATAGGCTGATAAGCAAATCAATATTACCCACATATTATACACACATAAACAGCCTTACTTATTAACACACTGGCCGTACTGTCTTGGTTATGCAGGTATGAAACCATATCATAAATACTTGGGTGAAATGTTGAAGTGGTTGTGAGACCACTTTGTGGAGTGGGGTTGATGGTGAGACTGTAAACCAGCCATCAACCACACACTCCACATAAGTGTAGCAGTCGTTTTCTGCCACACGCCACCTAAGTGGCTTTTGTTGGGGCCCGCGACACAAGAAATTGGTTGGTAGAGAGTATATCCATTTATTCGAGATGGCGAGCATATGGTACACTCTGTCATGACACTGGCTCTCTCCTGAGTGTGTGGTGATAGCTGGTTCATCCTGGGTGCCATCCTGGGTTGTGCAGCCTCACCCAGACCCAGAGTCTAACCAGTCTGACTCAGGCCAGTTGAGGCTGTAAACCAACCACACACACTCCACACATTATTAATAAGTATAAAGCATTGTGTCGTAAAATAAAGAGTTAACAGGATGGGGAGGGTGTCTGCATGTTTAGATTATTAGATTAGATTAAACTGTATTGTCATTATGCAGAGTACAGGTACAAAGCCATGAAATGCAGTTAGAATCTAAGCAGAAGTCTAAATGCATTATTTACAGATATACAGGTAATGGAAGTGCTACAGCGAGTAATGCTATATCTTACAATATGTGCAGTGATGCACAGTGGAGAGTTATGATATACAAAGAGTGCACTGTAAGGTTGTATGTACAGTATGAACAGGATACATTTGGTAAATGCAGAGTATAGCAACATGCAGATTGCAACAACATATGTACAGCAAGATGATCTGAACAGTGTAGGCAGTTCACTATATGAATAGTACCAATACAATGTACAATATATACTGACAAATGTGTGTAGTAGTCATACATATAGAAATACATACTGTATGTGTGTGTGTTTGTGTGTTTATGAGTGTGTCTATGTGTGTGTGTGTGTGTGTGTGTGTGTGTGTGTGTGTGTGTGTGTGTGATTCATATAGCTCCAGGGTCTGCTTTTTGGGTCTAGTTAGTCCACCCCCCCCCCCCCCCACCCCCCCTCTTCTCTCTCGCTTCATCCCTCGCTTTTGTCTGCTGGGGGGGGGGGGGGGGGGGGGGGGGGGGTTGAGGTTGAAGGCGGGGGCAGGCGTGTGATCACCATAGCAACAACGTCACCACAAATATTCATCAAGCCGTTAAAGTGAAACAAACGTTAGTACATTATAGCTGCTGGATGGAGTTGTACCTTCTTCATAAGTGGGACCGAAATGGTGGTGATTTTGAGGTTCAACCCTACGAACCAATTTAAACCGATGCACTGATTTCCAGGTGAATTTGATCGCCAGTGCCTCATTACCGCTCCGTTCCCTAACCCTCCTCTCTCCCTCTCCTCTGTTGCTGTTGTGTAGCCCGGGGTGCTGCTGCGATGCCCTCCTCCTCCTCTGTCCCTGTCACCTCCCATTCCTCTGTGAGAGCAGACATGGCCCGCCCGGGGCGAGGAGAGAGAGGCCATGTCTGAATTTGCTCACTTGTTCCCTATAGTGCACTATTTGGGGCGTCACCATTTTGGAAATCTGAAGCCGTGTCCTAAGTCGTTGCCTCATTCCCTTATCCCTATATAGTACATTATTTAGGGAACAAGTAAGGTAGGGAATTCGGACACTATGTACGCCGGAAAACTCCCTTGACAGCTAATTAGCATAAATAACTTGTACTGACCATCTCTATTGGATGAATACAATGACAAAGAACACTGCTATGCATATATATATATATATATATATATATATATAGGGCAGAAATAAGTCTTGCAGTGTATGAATTGGCTCACTTGTGCCCTCATTCCCTAAATATAGTGAACACTAGTAGCCTACACTATTTAGGGAACAAGTAGCGTACACAGGGAATTTGTTTAATAATTGTCATTTTCACAATAAGACAAACATCTAATTTACTTTTTATTTCATAATAACAAGATTTATTTTCAAATGGCACTTTTTATTTATTTCATAATGGTACTTTTTCGAATTACACATTTCCGAGTGACTTTTCTCCATGACAATTCATTTCATGTCACATTTCATTTCATGACTCTTTTCATGGTGACGTGCTCATCTGTCAACACGAATGGGCGGGGTCGGTCATGGTCATTGGTTGCTTGCACGTTCAGACCAAAGCAACAACTCAGCGAATAGCGACCATCATTTCACACCCTTGAATTGACCCTTTTCACAGGTGTTCAGTAGCAGGAGTCATTTTAACATTAGTGTCCGTCGCAGCACCAGCATGGTGAATGTATATTGACTAGATTGGTTGTGTCTATACTGGTGCACCACATAGTTAATGTGATGAGCTACACCTGTGTTTCACCTACTGTGAAAAGGGTCTATTTAAGACCGGGGCTGCGTTTCAATACTCGGTTGAGTCGCCCTCGCTCACTCGCCCTCAGCCCTTGGTAATACGTCACACGGAGGCCACTTGGAGAGCCGAGGGGAAGTGGGCGGGGGAGGAGGAAAAGGGATAAATGAAACGCACCTGCCCTCGCCTGGTAACAGCCTTGACAATCATGGATCGGCCACACGGTGTTGGAGTAGTGCTCTATTGCCTATTCCAAATAATGCGCAATATACGGAGACTCATATCTTTGAGTCTCCGTATATAGCAATAGGCCAGCACCTGGTCATTTCAGAATTATTATTTTTGTTTTATATTTTATTCAGACAATTCATTTATTTATTTATTTTACCTTATTTGTAGAACGTTTGGTTATTTAAACACATTTAACCTACTTCCAGTTTAGTTGACATTAGTTTTAGATTGTTATTTCTGATAGTTATTAGGCCTGTTACCACCACCATCCTCGTCCTCATAATTGTCTTTAAATGGCCTTTATTGTTCAAGATTGTGGTTCAGAAAACTATACAAACACAACACTTAAAGTCATGTAGGATAGATGTTACAGGGAACAGTAGTCTATAAGGATTTATAGTGGTTGCTTCAATTTCAAATGAGAAAAAAGCATGTAGTTGTTTGTGCATTCTTTATGCATCTGTACAATTGTCCTGTTTGACAATAAAATAATTATGATATGCACACCAAATACATTAAAAACATTATAGAGTCTCCCGCAAATAAAATTAGCACCACAACAAAGAAGCAAGTCTCTAGAATCAGAAGTAATATGCTGAGCTGCCAACTCTCACGGATTGAGTGCGAGTCTCACGTCACACATTCTCATTCTAATTTTCCTCTCTTTGCGAATTTTATACGGAATCGTCTTGTAGACTATTAAGAAAGTAAAGACGCACTTTTTACAAAGTCAAAGGTTTGCGGAATCTCAGGCCAACCTGACATCAAAAGTTGGCATCCCTGAATAAGTAACAAATGCATTCATATGCAATGACACAGTAGGTTACAAACAAACTCACTCCCAGGCCAGCTTTGAGGCATTTCTCTTCCCGGTAAATAAACATTCATAGCTCATTCTGAGCTTAATGAGGAGCTCTGTTTCCTCATCAGACCCTGTAACAATATGGAAACAATCCCTAAACCACACAGAATGCACAGCAAAATATGTAACATCAGATAGATAGGCTATTTAGATACACTATTTTTAGTTTATTTTTATTTTTTATTTGTGACAAATAGTAGCCTATAATAGCAGTATATGCTTACACTTGTAAATTGTTGGCTCTGTCATTACGCAGCCACAACGGGTAGTCTAATTGCATAATTACTCTGGCCGATCCGTGCTGACTCCTTTAATTCATTTTCTTCTTCTTTGGTGGTAAACAAACAGCAGACAACGGTGTTTGGGGCTCATTACTGCCACCGCATGGATGTATTTTTCGTGCACCACTGCAGTGCATTGTGGGTGATATAGGCTACAGCTCTGGAGTGACCGTTAGTGATGGATTTCGTGATTCGTTTGCGCGAATCAGTTTGCGTCGTTCAGTTCGCCATAAAGAGTTTGTTCGTTCCTCCGTGCCTCGTTCTCATTCGCGAATGCATTCGCGAACGCATTCGCCGAGTCTGACCGACTCGGCTCCTCCCTCGTTCACAACATTCAAACGAATCACGAATGCAGTTAAGTTACCATTCAGAGATGAAGTTACAGTTCAACTCCGACAAACCAACTGGGGGAGGGTGGTTGATGGTGTTAATAAATGTGTGAATAATAGTAAATACAACATTGTGTCTGGTTGAATATGTTAACATATGTATTTAATTTGAGTTCAACAGATTTATTTAATGTATGCATAATGACATGTCAGGATCAAAATGCCCCATTCCCCCAATTCAAGGTAGCGTCGAGTAAAGTGCTGTACCAATACAAAGTCACAAATTGCCTGACAACGCCACCTTGGGAGTTTCACCCAAATAATTATTTAATATCTCTAGTAAGACACAAGTTTGTTACTTTAGGCAAGAGACGTGAAATCCAGATACTTTATAAAATATGTTTTATTACAAAATATCAATTAAACATGTTAAAAGCCAATTATGAAAATAAAGAACAAGAAAAGAAATAAGGAGCAGGAGCTGTAGCGTACTGGTGCAGAGGGGAACTAGTGAAGGGAGTGGGAGTCTACAGACATGAAAATATTAAGATGAAAAATAATTAACACTCAACCACACAGCACACAAAAGGGAAGGACACCACCCGGGTCACCAACACCACCACCGGCCTACAGCAACTGCAAAACAAACAAATTGTTACAGAAATAATCATAAAGTAAACATACAAAAGAAACAAAGGGGCAGGTAACTACTACACTAAAACACACTGCCCAAAATGAAATAAACAAGGTTAAAACAAACACTGGTCACAAACAATATTAAACTAAATTAATTAAAGCCACATTTAATATCAGTCCCGTACACAACCCCAATCAATGTGTAACGCAGCCAGGGTCGAGCCGGGAACTGGGCGATACTTCAAGGGACCCCAGCAGAGCGGGCAAGCACCGCAGTAAGGACAAGGCAGAAGAGCAAGCAAGCGGGAGAGCAAGCAAGCAAGCAGCAAACTGCAGCAGGGGACGAAGAAGACGAAGCAGCAGCGGCTCTAATCAGCTGGTGTGGTGGCGTCACACCACCGGGGGACTCCGTCAGCTGATGAGCCGTCCTATTGTAAAAAACTAAATTAGTATCCCAAGCTAAAAGTGAGTAAACTGGGAAGGCAGCAAAAATGATAGCATACCTTCTAGTAGGTTCACACAGGTGTAGAGTGAGGGAGAGAGGAAACCCGCACGGTTACCGGCAATTGACCACACTAGTATTCAGCCAGCGGAGATGACAACCATAACAGAGAGAGACCTACACAGAAGATGCTAAATCACAGGAGCACGGCATTCCGTCACCGCTCTGCAAGGAGATACAAATTATTTTAGCATACCGAGAGAGAGAGCAAGACTAACAACTAGGGTGAAGCAGCGGCAGCATTACCTGAGAGGCAAGGACGTCCGGGGTGGAAATGACGCAATGGGGGAAGCGCAAGACAGGGAGAGCTGCCACTTATATACTGCCACAGCTGGATCAATTATTGGCTACCAGCTGTGTTAATTAAGGGCAGCTCCCTCTTTCTGCTACAGTTAGACAAACCAAACGCAGCGGGATGCGGGGGGGCGTAGTAGATTATTGGATGGTTAATATATCAGCAAGATAATAGACTTGATTTAGCAATGATGAGTTTTAAAGTTAATGATGTACAGTTGTGTTTATTCTGGGCATATTTTATTTACTATTGTGAAGATGGCCATTGGCCACCCCCACTCAAAATCAAGATCCACCAAGGTGGGGGTCCCGGCCGGGTCACGTGCAACGAGATAGATTGACGAGACATTCAAATATATTATTAATCTGGCATGACACAGAAAATACAAAGACAGCATGCATTTACTATTTCACTGATATTTAAATACGATTGGCTGGCTCTAGTGAGTCGTGACATCTCAGTCCTTGAGTCAATCACAGTCAGGGAACGACTCGCGACTCGCGAATCAGCGCCGCGAATCAGCAGCGCGTCAGAGACTCAGCGAACGAGACGAACGACGACGAACGAGTCGAACGAGAGCGGCGAATGAGGTCAGTTCGTTCACTTTAAAGAGTCGTTCGTTCAAACTGATTCGTTCGCGAACGAGTCATCACTAGTGACTGTCGATGTTGACTCGATCCCTCAGCCCTCAAGGGTCGATCTCACCAAGGGCACTTCAGCTTTTTAGAGAAATAGAATAGCCCTTAAGATGGCGATGGGGATTCCCCCGAGGGCAAGGGCTGAGGGCAAGTGAGCGAGGGCGACGCAACCCACTATTGAAACGCAGCCATGGCCTCACTTGCCCTCAGCAAGGCATGGCGGAAGGCGAGAAGCAGCCGTTTGGATGGTATACCTTCTCCTCAGCCTGTTACTGCTGGAGCTGTCCCAGGTCCGAGCTCATATCCTAATGGTTTATCCACCTCAGTTGGCCGAAGCCCAAATCTTCACAATGTGGCTCAAAATGACATTCCCTGATAAATAATTATTCTCCACCTGATCGGCCAAAATAAACATCGCATCCTGAAACACGTTAATGTTCGCTATTTTGGTTCAACACACTTTAAACACAAACTACTGTTTGCTAGCATAAGGTGTTGCTGAGCCAGGCAAAGTAATCGTTTGCAAAGGATGAACTAATCCGAAAATAGGTCCAGCCCCATTCGTGTTGATTGACAGATGAACACGTCACTATGAAAGTCATTATGAAATGAAATGTGACATGAAATGAATTGTCACGGAGAATAGAAAAGTCACTCGGAAATGTGTAATTCGAAAAAGTACCATTATGAACTAAATAAAAAGTGCCATTTGAAAATAAAACTTGTCATTATGAAATAAAAAATGAATTCAATGTTCGGCTTATTGTGAAAATGACAATCATGAAATACTTTTGACTTTTTTTTTAGTAATTCACAATTGATTTACCCATTTATATAGATTCCTTTATTTATTCATGATTATTGATTTCATAAATACATGTATTTATTTAATTTTGGCACATTTGGTGTTCCATACTAATGATGAGCCGGAACTATCTGTGTGACCTGTATTGGTCGCATATCCAATCCAATCCAACTTTATTTGTTAAACCCTTTAAAAACAACCACTGTCGACCAAAGTGCTTTACAGAAAATAAGTGAAAGCATCACAAATACAAGGCAATAAAACAGCTCAACAGGACAACATAATTAGAAGGTGAAATACAATAAAATACAATAACAAAAAACAATAAAATAAGAAAATAAGAAAAGATAAAAGGTAAGATACAAAGATAAGATAAAAATAAAAGATAAAAAGAAAGTGCCAATAGGCTCTGTGCACAACTCGCGTGACGTACTTCCGTTTTCCCCGGTTGTCGGCAGAAGAGTTTCCGGTTTTCTTCCTGCTTCACTACAACAGCGGTGAATATGAATCAAAACGAACAAATGAGAGCTGTAACTGTACGAAAGAAGAAAAACAATAACATGAGGGATGGATATAAGTTGCAGAAGGTTGTAGGGGGCTCAAATGAGCATTGTTGTGTGCCACTGTGTACTGGATCGAGTCGGTATAACACCGAACTCAGCTTCCACCGGTTTCCTAAACATACTGGCCACCGTACACAGTGGCTTCACAAGATCCGCAGAACCGGGTTTACCATTACTCCGCATACAAAGGTCTGCAGCCGTCATTTCACCAAGGACCAGATCCGCACCACTGCAAAAGGAAGACGGTTTTTAACTGCCAACGCCATACCAACCTTGTTCGAGTGGAACGCTTACAGAAACAAGACGCGGGCCGCTGTTTGGGAGCGCCGCACTCGTCCGACATCGAGTCCGGAACCTGGCCCGGCGGAGACCGAGGAGGAGATTGTGGATATGGTCCCGATGCCCATAGACCACGATTACGTGGTCTATGGATTTATGATCTATGGTCTATATCTATGATCTATATCTATGATCTATGGTCTATATCTATGATCTATGGTCTATATCTATGATCTATGGTCTATATCTATGATCTATGGTCTATATCTATGATCTATGGTCTATATACATTTCTAATGAAATGTAATGTAAATGTTTATTTACTGGTATAAATTTATGATGCAACATTGAATGTAGTGAGTTGATTTTTGGGTCCATTGAATGAGAAGTAGACTCAGCAGACATCCGGGCAGTATCAACAATACATTTATTCATATTCTGGTTACCTAACATTACCTTCGCCGATCTATACACACGTGAATTACACAAATAACATAGTATGCAAAAAACACCAAAAGGTTCAAATATTGGCCACAAAGTGACAGTGAAAAACTGTGTGCTTCTCACCAGTAAGTAGCACACCTGCTGAGTGATTATGACATCATAAACTAGCATCTGTCATGAGTGAATAACTGCTGAAAACATGAAGTATTTTGTTCACATATGAAGTACATTACTTTGCACAAAATAGCATTCAAAACAGAAAATGTAACTTTGACAGACCTATGGTCTATATACATTAGAAATGTATATAGACCATAGATCATAGATATAGACCATAGATCATAGATATAGATCATAGATATAGCCCATAGATCATAGATATAGACCATAGATCATAGCTCATAGATATAGACCATAGATCATATATATAGACAATAGATCATAGATATAGACCATAGATCATAGATATAGATCATAGATATAGACCATAGATCATAGCTCATAGATATAGACCATAGATATATAGACAATAGATCATAGATATAGACCATAGATCATAGATATAGACCATAGATATAGACCATAGATCATAGATATAGACCATAGATCATAGATATAGACCATAGATCATAGATATAGACCATAGATCATAGATAGATCATAGATATAGACCATAGATCATAGATATAGACCATAGATCATAGATATAGACCATAGATCATAGATATAGACCATAGATCATAGATATAGACCATAGATATAGACCATAGATCATAGATATAGACCATAGATCATAGATATAGATCATAGATATAGACCATAGATCATAGATCATAAATCCATAGACCACGTAATCGTGGTCTATGGGCATCGGGACCATATCCACAATCTCCTCCTCGGTCTCCGCCGGGCCAGGTTCCGGACTCGATGTCGGACGAGTGCGGCGCTCCCAAACAGCGGCCCGCGTCTTGTTTCTGTAAGCGTTCCACTCGAACAAGGTTGGTATGGCGTTGGCAGTTAAAAACCGTCTTCCTTTTGCAGTGGTGCGGATCTGGTCCTTGGTGAAATGACGGCTGCAGACCTTTGTATGCGGAGTAATGGTAAACCCGGTTCTGCGGATCTTGTGAAGCCACTGTGTACGGTGGCCAGTATGTTTAGGAAACCGGTGGAAGCTGAGTTCGGTGTTATACCGACTCGATCCAGTACACAGTGGCACACAACAATGCTCATTTGAGCCCCCTACAACCTTCTGCAACTTATATCCATCCCTCATGTTATTGTTTTTCTTCTTTCGTACAGTTACAGCTCTCATTTTTTCGTTTTGATTCATATTCACCGCTGTTGTCATAGACATATATACATAGACGCCTCATAGACTGACGCTGCCCGTTAGAGCTGACGTAGCAGCGCGGCCGCCATCTTGGCAGGGGACCCAGTGCGCCCCCAGTGCATTCATTTCTATGGAGGAAGGCGTATCCCCAACTACAATAATAAGCATAACTCCCCGAATTTTTACCGGATTTTCACACGGTTTGGTTTGTTACAAATGGCAGAGATTTATTTATGATACAGGACGAATTTTTTTTTTTTTTTTTAATAATAAGAATTATTGTTCAATCTTACTTGTGAAAGGTAATCCCACGCGATCTGGTGTCAATATTGCGCCGTAAGCTGCACAACATACTGCATAGCTTGCTCTCCCGTTGACTCCTATGCTAGACTAGACTCAGCCTTTCTCAAAGTGGGTGCCGCGGCACCCTGGGGTGCCCCGTGACTGTGTCAGGGGTGCCGCCAAAAAATTACGTATTCTGACATTTAATTAAAAAGACAAATACATTCTTTCTTACATATGAATGGATTAATAAAATTGTAAAGTCATTTTAGTTAAACAAATATATAAAATTAACCATAAAAATCTGTCTCACGTAACGTGACGTCCCCACCGGTGTCAGCGTGACAGCGCAGCACACAGCACATTGTTTTATAATTTAACCGCGAAAATAAATTTCACAAAGAGCAAGGAACAAGCATCATGGATCGTTTTTTAAAAAGAAAAGCCCCACAAGAACCAGACATGATTGACTGTGAAATGGAGCCTCAGCCTACTACTTCATGCGAGCCTTCGTCCACCAGCTCTGAGTCTGCACCAAAGGTCGCAAAGGTAGATAGGTAGGCTCACGTCTCTCATTGATTGTGAGTCACACCCCCCCTCTCTCTTCCCTCTCTCTCTCAATTGCGGCTTATTTGTGTGCGTATGCGCGCTGCATGCGCGAATGTGGACCTCTCTCTCCCTCTCTCATTGCGGATTATTGTTTGCGTGTGTGTGTGGGTGGGTGTGTGTGTGTGTGTGTGTGTGTGTGTGTGTGTGCGCGCGCGTATGGCACGGATGGAAACAAGCACTATGATGGAAAAACATTCCTGCTATCTCTGCACTTCATTTGAGTTCTCCTGGTCTCAATTTGTTGGGTTCTTGTATTGCCTGTGTTGCTGTATAGCTTGGGCGGTCCACCTCTTATGGTTTTATGGCATTTGTGTCTCTGATTTATTGTTTTGTGAAGCACTTTGTAAACCTGTGTTTTTAAAGGTGCTATAAAGTTGCTATGAAGTTGTTATTATTATTAATATTTACAGTTGTATTATGCTCTGTTCATTACTGTCCTGTCTAAATAAACAGGACATTTGCATTTACGTTTAGGCTATGCAGTGTCGTTTTTAATCATATTTTACACTGGGGTGCCTTGAGATTTTATGCACTTTTGAAAGGTGCCCTGGCTGAAAAAAGTTTGAGAAAGGCTGGACTAGAGTGAGGACCCCCTACCAATATGGCGGCGACGCTGGGTTACGTTCCATCACGTCATGAGGCGTCTATGTATATATGTCTATGGCTGTTGTAGTGAAGCAGGAAGAAAACCGGAAACTCTTCTGCCGACAACCGGGGAAAACGGAAGTACGTCACGCGAGTTGTGCACAGAGCCTATGTCTTCCTAAGTGTTAAAAGCCAAGGAAAAACGATGGGTTTTGACGAGGGATTTAAATCCAGACAGAGATGAGGCCTCTCTGATGTGCTGGGGCAGATTGTTCCAGAGTTTAGGTGCAACAGCAGCAAAAGCACGATCCCCTCTGAGCGTTCGTGTGCTGGGCACATTCAGGAGCAGCTGATCAGCTGACCTAAAAGAACGTGCGGGTGCGTAGGGAGTAGAAGCTCAGAGAGGTACGGCGGGGCAAGGGCGTTAAGAGATTTAAAAGTAAATAAAAGAATTTTAAACTGAATCCTAAAATGTATGGGCAGCCAGTGGAGTGAGGCTAAGATGGGGGAAATGTGATCAAATTTGCGAGTGCCGGTAAGAAGGCGTGCAGCAGCATTCTGTACCATCTGGAGACGGGAGATGGACGACGCACTGACCCCTACATAAAGTGCGTTACAGTAATCCAGCCGAGTGGTGACAAAGGCATGAATTACAGTCTCAAACTGTCGCCTTGATAAAATCGGCTGTATTTTGGCCAGCTGCCTTAAATGATAAAAAACTTGATCTGACCACCGCCTTGATCTGGCTGTCGAACTTGAGATCCACATCCATTTTCATGGCTCATTTGCATAAATAACCTTACAAGAGGTAGGCTCAAAAGAGCTTTATTGGCATGGAAAATAAACATTTACATTGGCAAAGCAGTTGTAAAATCAAACAAATTAAAAATAACAATGTCGGACTCGTAAAATTTGCTAAAATAAAGAAGAAAAAAAAATGTAAGAAGAGAAAGTGAGTTAGGCTATATAAAGTAGCCTACATGCAAAAAAACTAATTAAAAAAAAGCCTCACTATCACTATTTTTCACTCACTCAACAACACGATTAGGCTATAGGCCTAATAGCCTTCACATTAGGCCTATAGACCTATAATATGTTATAGCAGTTACTTGGTTCCAATCAGAATCACAAAACAGAATCCAATATTGATGGTAGGCCTGGCCTACTATTCACCAATTGGCTGTTAACTCCTGTGGTTTCCCCGCCTTTAAACCACTTCCTTATTACAGCAGTTTACCTCGGGAAACACCAGGGAGTTTCTGTTGAAACCCACACTACGAACGAAAGGAATCCTTTAGCTTGGTTTATCTGTTTTGCATTGATTAACTTTCGTCTACTTGTTTTGTAAGCAATATCTCTCTCTCTCTACACACACACACACACACACACACACACACACACACTTTACGGACGTCCGCGAAACAAAGTGACCGAGACAGTGGGTAGCCTACTGTGTTATCACAATGCTTCTGCTTTATTCAGGTCGTTGAAACATATTATACAGTATCAAAAACAAGTTGTATGCGGCGGCCCTGTCCATAATCACGTGCTCAGCACCCAGCCAGAAAAGTATTTGAAGAAGCAAAACAATGTCACGGAGTATCAGGTGAAGCAGGCACAAGCCCTACACAAGAGATACTAGTTTATACAGTTTATACTGTGTGGGGAAAGGGACATTTTTTCCTTGGGCTGGAGAAACCTTACAGGACTCTCACGGATAACATAAGGTGGTCAAATATAATAAAGACTAATCCCAAGTTCATATTTATTATATACCAGACATGACTACTATATATATATATATATATATATATATATATATATATATATATATATATATATATATATATATATATATATATAGCATCATGGGATTGGTCAACAAATAGGCATTCATGTCGTCCTTTTTAGTGGAAGTTGTGGGCGGGACCTGTGTTCTGATTGGCCGCCACTCGGCAGGTGAGTGAGCGTTGAAGTTTCTGTTCCTCATTGAAGGCGCGCCGGCAACATTTTAGGAGCTTTTTGTTAGGAACTGTTTTGTAAAAATTCGGACGAAACGTTTGCAAGCATATGTTGCTGCGTTTGAACTGGTTGAAGCCTGCGGACGTCGAGACCACGGCTCAGTAACAAAGTCCCCTTTGTGTTGTGGTAGGTAGAACCGTCTAGTTAGAGCGGCAATGCTTGTTTAGGCTGTACAAAGAAGCAAGATCCACTCGATCGACTCAAACCAAGGACATAAGTGGTCGCGTAGCCTATGTTAAGAAAATGAATCCGGAGTCCAACTTTCTGTTGTTGTTTTGGTGTTTAACAGGTGAGTGGAATCCATTCAGTCCCCTCGCGACATTAAAAGTGGATTACACTTGTTTTGAATACCACCTCAGTTCAACCGCAACATAGTTATTCTGTTTTTAAGACCTCTTTTCACGTCAAACGTCCGTTTTCCCTTCCTGAAGCCGTCGTGTCGGTGAGTCCCCAGCAGTGCGGGCGGCCCCCGGTGGTGCAGAACCGGATTGTCGGAGGGCTCGCTGCGGCGGACGGGGCGTGGCCGTGGCAGGTCGACATCCAGGTAGGAAACCAAGTAGTACTGGCTGCGGCCCGCGGGAGTTGGAAGTCCAGCCCCGCCCACATCCAAGACGTCACCTGTGCTCCGTTCAGGGCAAGTGGGAAATTTTGGAAGTTGTCAATGTCTTATTTAACTTTAACAGACAAAAAAAAGACACATTCATTCATATTTTTATCATTAAAACATTATCATTGGGTTAGTTGAATTTTAACTTTTGTAAAATAGGTCATACATAATGGATAAACCTAAAAATAAAATATATTTATGTAATGTATCACATTACATGCATACAGAGGTGAGATATCTATCATTTTAATACCGTTTATCTGGTTGTGTTTGTAAGCTAGAGTTGGGCCGGTGTACATTTTTTTTAAAAACCGGTTCGATATTAAAGGACAATTCCTGTGCAAAATGAGAGCATATGATCATAACATGTCCACCGAGTTGGACCGTTCTCTGGGATCAGTTTTCATTCTAGTCGAATGTAACCGAAGTTCTCGAAAACCGCTAATTAGCTTATAACGCTAGCTGTGGGGGCAGGATATTAATGTAAAATAAATCGCAATGCTATACCACTAACAAGGCTCAAAATCGCACCACACTTCCACGGTAGCATAATGAGGGTCCCTACTAGGGCTGAAACGATTCCTCGAGTAATTCGAGTACCTCGAATACAAAAAATGGTCCGAGGATTTTTTTCTGCCTCGAGGAATCGTTAGTTTAATAGAGCGCAACAGTGCGGTGCCGTCGAGATTTTGATTAAAAGCCATTACGTCGTAACCATACAATGTATACTTACAACCGGCCGTTTTATTGTGCAATGATAGGATAGGCAACTTTAGTAACCAAAAACTAAAGGAAGGTTTCAAGAAAACAAGTTTTATTCGCGATGTCATTTAGAAGGACTGCATTACCCACAATCCTAAAGTGTAACACGACGTCTTTGATTGGTGGAGCTCGCTGTTACCATGGAAACGTTTACCTACGAAAGTCAAGTCTACCACTGAACTCGATCGTTTACCACACAGAGCAACCATGATTTCCCTTAGACTCATGGAAAGTTAGAGTTGTTGTTAGAGCTGTAGATGAAATGAGCTGTACATATTGAAAAATATGTTGATATAGAATATACGATGATATATGATTAAAAACAAAATAAAAATATATGATATAGCAGTGTTGTATAGTAATTTGGGTAGTATAAAGCCTAGGAATACATAATGTTGAATGAATACGTAACTAAAATCACATGTATTAAAAACGAGAAACGTTATTACCTTATATAACCCATTATATAACACTCTGTCTTAGCCGACACACATTTGGAATCGGCATTGTTGGACGCGCGAGCGGTGATTGCAGTCAGGACTGTACCATGTCGATGACAACACTATATACACTATGAAATACTATACATACACACACAATATATGACACAACTTTTATTAAAAATATAAACACTATAATAATTACAAAGGTGCAAGAAGCACGCTAAACTATCGGGTTGGAAGTTGTCGGAAAGGGTTCGCAATGGTTTATGGGATGAGTTCACTTGTTCACAAAATAATGTACACAGTCTTGTACCTTTGCCTTTTCTTCCGTTTTCCAAATTCTTTTTATGCCCGAATCAAACATAATATGGTCACGACTACCATTGGCTTATTGGTTAAAGGCTTAATACTATTTTTTATAAGGATTCTACGAAAAGTGGACGAGATAAATGCATGGGAAATTTACTTCCGGCACCGTTGCTGTTAAAAAAGGGGCGGTCACTGTTACGCTCTATTGAGCGGAGGACCGGAGACACGGTAATATTAACGTAGCAAATCAGTTTGATCAACGTTAATGTATTTTACGAACATAAACGCCTGCCTTGCAGAGGGCTAGGTTTTTGTTAATTATGACTGACTACTGTCAAGTTTGTGGTTAGTTTATTACGAGCGTGACGACATGACTTCATAGAGGGTTGATTTAAAATTTAAAAGGACAGCGCTGATGAGTCTAGATGGAAATAAAAACATAATAAAGTTAATTAAGCAGTTGTAAAATTTAGTCAACTACTACGTAGCTGGTCACAGTGTGTCTCACTCTATTGATTATGTGTGTGGTTATTGTGTTCCAATACAGTAGTTGTCTTAATTGTACACTGCAAAAAGACACTGCAAAATAAATGCCTTATGTTTTTGATAACTTGAAAGTAATGTAATTTAATTTATTTTTGATATCTTGAAAGTAATTTAATTTAATTTATTTTTGTTATCTTGAAAGTAATTTAATTTTATTTGTGTTTTACTTATTCTTATTTATGTTAGCAGTTGCCTCTTTGATAATGTTTCAAGACCAGAAAATACTTGCTAAATAAAAACAGTTGATTCTAAAAAAGGAAACCAATTGGTCATTCATTATTAAGTGAAATATGTTATTTTCTCTTGTGTATTCATAATTGCTCTTTAACCAAGCAACAATACGTTTTATCCGATTACTCGATTAATCGATGTAATTTTCAGTAGAGTACTCGATTACTAAAATATTCGATAGCTGCAGCCCTAGTCCCTACATGTAAAACGAAGCATTGAGAACTTTGTAAGTGTACAGACAGTTTATTAAAAAGAAAGTTTAGAAAGCCAGTGCCTTCACGAAAACAAGCGGGTGCCATTTTTGGAAAACAGTCACGACCAGTCTAACGCCTCATAAACATCCGCCATTTTGAAACCACGTCTCGCATACAAGGTAAAGTTAGAAAGATATTGACTAGGATATGCTTCTGGATTACAATTTTGAAAGGTGATGACTGTCGGGTTGTAATCGTCACTGTGTGTAAATCCATGATGGCTGTGCCCTAACGGTGAAAGAGTTAATTTGTTAAAAAACATGACTTCACTGTTGACTATGTACATGGTTGGGGCATCGTACCACAGTAAAACTGGACACACATACATACATTGACCTTCACTTCACTAACTTATTTTGTTTCTGTTCCACTTTTATGGCAGGGGTTTTATAGAATGACACACACAAACAGCAAGGATGGGTTTTAATTAGGCAATATTATTTCCAATATTGCCAATTATGAGTGCAAGACACCCTTATTGCGATTATACCATGGTTACACCCCCCCCCCCCCCCCCCCCGCCCCCCCCCCCCCCCTGGCCGGGCGGCTCCATTACCCTCAGGCCCGACTGTACGCGATGAATCCGGAAGACATCGCGTCACCTTGACAAATTGTCCGCTTGTGGGCACCGGGTTGACTAGTGAATCAACTTGTTCCCACCCAGGTGGTGGTAATGAAGCAGAAGGGTCAACGTAAGGCCACGTCCTGTTTGTTTATTGGTGGTCGCGCTCAATTGAATAAAGTTAACTGGTTTCAACTTTATGCAAATTTAGAAGCGGAGCAAGCAATCCCAGCATGCTCAGCGCAGCAAATTTCTTGCGTCCCATAGAAAGTTATGGAGGCGGAATTGGCCGACTTCCACTGGATCCGTCGCAGGAGCGTAACGGCCGCCGGAGCTGATCGCGGCCACTCTAGTCAATGATTGTGCTTCAACCAGACGTGCCGTGCGTGTTTCAGAAGCGGCTGCCGCTCCAGAAACGCGCCAGTTCTATTTTTGACGGAAGCTGCGTCCAGCACGCACCAATCCCAACAGAGCAGATCGTGCTGGGCAGGAAGTCGGATAGTAAAAGCTATAGAGCATCCGGTCAATTTTCAAAATAAAACACCCTCCCGATCGAACACAGCCACAAATCTTCATGTCGTTCATAACTGGACTTTTAACTGCATTAGCTTTGTCTGTAGGCTACAGCACAACACATTAGGACACAACCACAATCAACACAACACTAAACACAATTAAACCAGACAAAAAAAGAAAACATTTACTACAAAAAAAGAAAACATTTACTACATAGCCTACTAACTCTAACCTGACTCCGCCAGATGGAGTGATTCGCGTTGGCTCATCATTTCCATCTGGAATCGTTCCGTTGGAGAGCCTTTGGGAGGGGGCGAAAATACTGGTTGCTGATTGGATAAACCATCTGCCTATGTTGGTGATTGACAGGCCAAATCAACCAATCAGATCAACGAAGCGTATGACGTGATAACAGAGCGTCGAGGCAAGCTCATCAAGATTAAACTCTTGCCGAAACCAGTCGGGAGAAGGGCAAAAGCATCTTTTCCTCCGAGAAAAGCCTCCAGTGCCGCTTTTTGCTCATCTTTTAGAGAAGGAATACTCTCTAATTCTGCTAAAACTTGCTCGATAGCTGCGCACATCTCGATCACATCCGCGGAAGCCACCATGTTGTTTAGACTGAAGAGTTGCTCCTCATTGCGTCACACTTGAACCCGCCTCAAAACCAACGCCGATTGGCCGATCGTTTGGCGATCGGCTCCAAATGATCTCTCCATGATAACTCATGGTAGAAGCACAAAAATCTAGGAAAAATTACCAAATCAACTGCAAGTCAACTTCTCACAGCCAAAGCTGCAAGTCAACTTCGGACAGGCAAAGTAACCTTTTATTTGTTTGTTGTTCTCTTTTTACTAGGGGAACGACCATGTACTTGAGTAATCAAGTACTCGTTGGCAGTGTCAAAATTGATTCGAAAAGAATTCAGAAATCGTTTTTATTTCTCCGTGGAGGGATGCTAATTGTGACTTTTTTTTCTGACCGACAATCGTTAACCGGTCACTAACCCGTTCACTGATAAGAATAAATGTGCTATAAAAAAAATTACAAATGTCTGTGACCCATAACAAAATACCATTTTTTTTTTATTGGCAAGGAGGGCTGGCCCGAATTCATACTTTCAAACTTCAAGCTTCCGATAATCATTACGTTTCCGAAGGTATATTCGAAAATGGGTGAACACCTAAACCTGTTAATGTCCGAGTTTTGTCATGTGTCAACTGTCTGTGTGAGCATGTGCCCCCAGTATTATTAAATAAAGCAGATGATTACTAAGGCTTTTATTAACACTAAATAATGATATATATATATATATATATATATATATATATATTAGGGCTGTCAATCGATTAAAATATTTAACTCGATTAATCGCATGATTGATCATAGTTAATCATGATTAATCACGATTAACTATGACCTATGAGGTAATACTCTTTTCAACATGAGAATAGACAAATGCTTGCTTTATGCAAAAAAAGCATGTTTATTTATTGTTACAATGAGAAATACTCTCAGTTCAAGTAACTAACGTGCAAACTGCATAGTAATGTTTACTAACACAGTAGTGTGTTGAACTTCACATTTGATCTATTCATCCTCATTTTTGTTTAAGCAGCCATTTAACACAAAAGAATGCCCCTCAATGCATTGCATTGCAATTTGCATCAAATTCAAAACAATTTGTGTGTTACGATCTGACATTAACGCAAAAGGTACCCTCCCGCGTCTGTGTGAAACGATCTGGGTTCTCATAAACCCGTTCGCGGTGGTAAGAGATGAGCAGAGTCTACAGCGTCCATTCACTCCAATAATAACCCGGTCACGGTGATAGATTACGCTAACCATAACCCTAACCATAACCATAACCCTACCCATAACCATAACCCTTTTTGGAGTGAATTGTTTCACAGTAGACTGCGGACGCTGTAGACTCTGCTCTGCGAGCGGACGCTGTAGACCATGGTTTCTCAACGGGGGCTGTACCGCCCCCTGGGGGGCGTTATAAACATTTTGGGGGGCGCTGGACGCGTGAGGGCTGGTATGGGGGCGCTCAGGCACGAATGGGGGCACCACAATTTGGCTTGTACAAAGTTCATTTGAACTCTACATTTTAAACTTTCATGGTTTCCCAACTAAAAATAAAGCTGCCGTGTGAGACCAAGAACCCGAGTCTGCTGCTTCCACTGCTGGTAAAAAGGGAGTAAACCCCGACGTCGCCCTGGAGATCTCCCCTCTGCTCCCTGATCACGATCGGACAAGCCGAGCAGGAACGGTCTCCATAGTAACACCCAAACAAATCCACCACAGCAGTAGTGAAACCCGGGAAACACAAACGCTACTTTTCACAGCTGTCACCTCACTTTCGCGGGCTAAAACTTAAATAACCAATGAAAACGTACACAAGCACGATAATGTAACCACGTTTAATCACACACAACATTACAATCAAATAGGGATGCACCGAATATTCGGTAACCGAATATATTCGGCCGAATATTGCAAAAAAAAGCCATATTCGGTATTCGGTGGAATGAGTGAAAAACAAGGCCGAATATATATATATTAAATATTAGCGCCGTGTTTTAATGACGCAAGCAAACAACGTGCAGTGACGCGGCGCGTTTTACTGACGCAATGAAAGAACGTGCAGTGACGCGGTAAACATAAACAAAGATTTTGGCAGTGTGGAGATATTTCAAAGTTACGGAGAACGAAAAAAGAATTGCGGTTTGCAGCCGAAATATAAAGTATAGTATAAGTAAGGGATAATGCCCGACGAAATGAATGGACTTCGCGGAAGCAACCGTCCTCTGTTTCGCGTCGGACAGTTGACGCCTCCGCGTCGTCCATTAATTTCTGTTAATGGACACCTCGAAGGGCATTATCCCGCTTATACCATGGTCACTTACGAAAGAAAGAACTATTTAATCAATTAATAATACTTTAATGCGTTTTAGAGTTAAAATCGTGAGGGTTTTTTTTATTTTTACAAGTCGAGCAGACTATTTAATATCTTATATAACCTATTCTATTTAATATTTTATATCACATTACAACTAAAATAACATTTCCATGTTGTTTACCAGTTTCTCCAGTTAAGTAACTTACAAGCATGACCTATTATATGTCTCAAAAACATACATTTTGGAGGCAATGTTTAAAATGGTCAGATTTGCTCAGCAGCACATCAAGTTGTTGGGGGCATAAATACATAAACAGCTCCAATCTAATACAAACAAAACAATGGCTTCTCTCATCATAAAACCCGATGTCAGTTGAAGTCCTCCAGTCTTAACACACTGTTTACTACAAGAACTCTTAAAGCACCAGCACCCTGTAGTTTTTTTTTTTTTTTTTTGGGGGGGGGGGGGGGGGGGGGGGGTTGTAAGGGGGGGCGGTACGAGGATCATGGAATGGTCAGGGGGGCATTTGTTCAAAAAAGGTTGAGAACCACTGCTGTAGACTCTGCTCGTCTCTTACCAACACGATCGGGTTTATGAGAACCCAGATCGTTTCACACAGACGCGGGAGGGTACCTTTTGCGTCAGTATCAGACGTCTAGGGGCGTGACAAATAGTCGGTATATTACGAGTTGGTATGAGAACGTGTTGTGTAGTTTGTTTGCGGCATCGACCTCGTGTGCATTGCTTCCTGATTTCCCGAGCTACGGAGTGGCCCGAGGTTCAAATGTCACAGCGTTAATCGCGCGTTAAAAACATTAGTGCCGTTAAAGACATGTTGCGTTAACTCGTTAATAACGCGTTAACTTTGACAGCCTTAATATATATATATATATATATATATATATATATATATATATATATGTATGTTTATACCATGGCCCGGATAAATACTCGGTTCTGATTGGCTGGAGAGGTGTGCGTTATTTTTCGATAACATGCACGGCTATGACGTGATCGTAACATAAGCAGCCTTATCACCGGTCTAACAATTAATGCGCTAAACCAAACGTTAATAACTGTCAACTTGAACCGGACTCGGGACGGGACTACATTTAGGAAGCTTCCCCGTTGTCATGTCATTACTAAGGTCGTCTCTATTTACTGGAGTAATAAGGTAACGTTGCCATGTCGTTACTAAGGTCGTCTCTATTTACTGGAGTAATAAGGTAACGTTGCCATGTCGTTACTAAGATCGTCTCTATTTACTGGAGTAATAAGATAACGTTGCCATGTCGTTACTAAGGTCGTCTCTATTTACTGGAGTAATAAGGTAACGTTGCCATGTCGTCACTAAGATCGTCGCTATTTACTGGAGTAATACGGTAACGTTGCCAGGTTGTTACTAAGATTCTCTCTATTTACCGGAGTAATAGGGTAACGTTGCCAGGTTGTTACTAAGATCGTCTTTACGTCCGCATTCCATATGAATCTCATGTTAACTGATTGCGTTCCAGGCATTAGTCAGACCCATATATTTCTCCAGTCATTTGCCGTTTGTTTCCCGGAACACAAAATGTAGTGTGAGCTAAAAGTTGTAATTTGGAGACAGAATTACCCCAAAGTATGAATCAACACCTTATATTTTTAACGATTCGTAAATGGCCATGGTATAAGTGGGATAATCCAATCCAAGGTGTGCATGTATCGAAAAATAATGCACTCCACTTCACGTCTGGGGGTTCTTAGCCCCCGCGGTGTGCATTATTTTTCGATACATGCACACCTTGTCGTGGATTATCCTTACATAAAGTGCTCGCAGTGACAACAAATCTTGACAGCTCCGTCGGTCTTGGCGTTTCTGGTGGTACAATGTACTAGTGAGTGTGGGGATTACTACTCGACAAACATCTCCGTTGAGAGCAAAAAAGCGAAGCTGCTACTTACTAAAAGCCTGGACGTATATGGATAAAAGATAATAACAGAGCGCCTTATTAAAAGTACGTTATCACTGACACCCTCGCTGATTAAAGGTAACGGCACTGTTATGCCCCGGCCTAGGGGATACCGAGTTATAACATAGGGATCTCTCTCGCGTCTCCTCATTAAAGAACAAATCACCAAAACACATTGATCACAGTCCAAAAATAATAAACAAAACAAGCTGGGTTTTAAGTCTTACTTTCCTAATCAAACAAAAGTCAACAGAAGAACAGGGTTCTTACCCAACTCCCTAACCAAAAACAGAAGAAAATGTGTCACAAAGAAAAAGGCTACTCACCTCTACCATTAAAAAAGAACTGAACAAGGTATTTACAATATTTACAAAATATGAGATACACAATCTCATTCACAGAACAAATGTTGACAGATAGAGACGGCGGGAGAGAGAGCGGACGAGAGGGGGAGAGTGCTGCCAGCTCCACTTTTAAAGGTGCCATTTGGGACTCCCACCAATCAGCAGCCTCCACCTGGATGGGACACACATCGACACACGACACAGCTCCCCCCACTGACAGGGAGGAGTAACAACACAGACAGTACTGAACGATCATTATGACCCCTAAGGTCATAACAGCACTCTTAAAGGCAAACAAAGTAAAGTCAACAAATTATGACAGTGTACTAAACTACAACCAAAAGTTTTAGAGTAATGTCATAATGTTCGAATACAAAACTAATGAATGATACTATGATTATTTGAATATTTGGGGCCAGCCCTTTATTTGTACATGTGCATCTTCAGCAAAAACAGAATGTGAGGATTTATTTTATTGGTTGTTGTTTAACATTTAACTGTTAATCGGTCAAAAAATATATTGTGGGTTAACAGTTAAAGGTACACTGTGTAAAATGTATGGCATCTAGCAGTGAGGTTGTAGATTACAACCAACTGTTTTTGTTTTTGTTTAAGTCTGCGATAGTTTCACCAATGTACACATTTAAATAGCCAGCTACATGTGCGTTACATTCACACTGGAGCTCCACTGGCCACGCAGTTTTTTACCTGCCTTTTCCTGTTGTAGAGCTAGCAGGGTACACTTCTAAACAGCCATGTTTAGAAGTTTTAATGTTATATCCATTCTGAACATTTTGTAACGTGAGACGTATCCGGTTTAATTGCACTTTAGTTAGGCTATTGTTTAAAGCAGGGTAATTTGCCTATTGTGTAGAAATATTGACCAAACGATGGCTCTGTAGAGGAGTGCTGCTGCCCGACGGTTACACTAGGAAGCCCCGTCTCCTGGGCAGGGAGACACCGCTAGACACACGGGACTCATACCGGTGATCACGTCTTTAGTTTACCATGTCACATCGCTAATTCAGAGCGTGAATATCTGTTGAATATCCAAGACCTTTAACTTAAAAAAACAAACACTTTCAAACTAGATAAACTGCTATTGAGATTATTTTAATACACCACCACAGTAGCGCCATGCTACTATAAATGTCATTTTCAGTTTTGATGTTGGGACTTCCCCGGGCCAGCTACTAAACATTGGCGAACAAACCTATTTTAGTCTCAACGACAATATGCAGCGGCGAAGGCTTTATTTCTGTAGAGCCATTTGTCCATTCTGGGCTACTGTACAAACATGGTGGTGCAACATGGTGGCCCGTGGAAGGCGACTTGCTCCCCATGTAGATATAAACGGCTCTTTCTAAGCGAACGAAAACACGATTATTATTTTCAGGTCATTATACACTAATGAAAACATACTTATGAATATTATATTCAGTTTCTGCTAAGTCTGTTCCACTAGATTCCACGAAATTCTACAGTGTTCATTAACATCCTAATTAGCAAATTATAAATTAAATATTAAATAAAGAATGATACTGTAACTACATCATTGTTGCATTCATCACCATGGTAACGTGCAAAAAAGCTTTCGACACTCAAATGAAGACAATGTCAGAACCTAGCAAAAAGAAAAGCCTTGTATGGTTAAGCTATTTTGACATTTTGGACGTAAACAAACCGTGAGCGAGAGTCAAAAGTAGTGAAACGCATTTGGAATTTGGAAATTAAATCATTCCACACTGGATTATTATTTTTTTATTACCAGCACTAGGACATGGATATTAATAGTGCTGTAAAGTGCAGATGGAGAATTCTATCTCTGCTCTGTTATCACATTTTAGACAGACGGGTCTGCCGTGCGATGACGCATGGGCGCATGCACAAGTACTTGTGGGAACTACTAATCGTTTAGAGAAAATCTTTCATTTTCCCAACCCTACTTTTTAAATCCACAAATTGTCGTGTGGTCTTGTAGTTCTCGTGTGATCTCGCAAATCCAGCCGCCTTGCAGCACTCTGCTGCTGACACACTCCCGGTGGGACCTGAAGCCCCGCGGCAGATGCAATGCTCCCGCATCGAATCCAGTGGAAGTTGGGCGTTAGACGGCCGACACCGGGTGCCGAAGCCGTGCTTCTGGTTTCTCGGTGCGCCACGCACACAAATATATATTTACAAGACACAATCGGGATAACGAATAGCTCCACTGTCCTCTTGGTCATCTCGCTTGACCATGGACCCTCTCACTGTGGACGAGAGCACAACATCTATTCATTAAGCTCACCGCCTACAGCTGCGTCGGAATCGTACATTTATATTGTGGGTGATGTCATGGATGTGGGCGGGGCTGGACAACGTCCAATTCTGCCTTCCTGCGGGCCGCAGCCATTACCTTCTCTAGGAAACACAACCACTCGTTCATCCTTTTCTACCATTCACTCTGTTTGTTTTGTGCGTAGCATGTGTACACCGAGAGAGTAACTGTGTGTGTGTCTGTGTCCCTCTCTCTGGTTCATGTATGTTCTCCTGTTTTTTCATTCAAAGGAACTTTACTTGCATAAGAAAAATAAACATTTGCATCGCTAAAGTGGGTTACTACTCTCACTCTCTCTCACTCTCCAGACAAGTTCTGCTGGCCATGTATGTGGAGGTTCACTAATATCGGAGTCCTGGGTTCTCTCTGCTGCACACTGCTTCCCCAAGTAAGAGTGTGTTCCCTCACATCCGTATACTCCTATAACCCAGACTCCTTATCCCTCAACCTCAATTAATTCAACCTACAGCTATTGGTGTGGAAAACATTTGCATTGCCAAAGCAGTTTAAAATCATCCCCGACTCCTCATCCCTGACTCCTCTCACCCAATCTGACTCCTCATCCCTGACTCCTCTCACCCAATCTGACTCCTCATCTCAGACTCCTCATCTCAGACTCCTCATCCCAGACTCCTCATCCCTGAGTCCTCATCACCGCAGCCATCCCTGTTGTCTAACATGATTGATTTCTCACATACGAGTTGGAAAGTTATTGAATAGGATTTGATTCTGGATTACAATTTTGAAAGGTGATGCAGACAAAGGACTGTCGTGTTGTAATCGTGTAATGTGTAAATCCATGATGGCTGTGCCCTAACAGTGAAAGAGTTAATTTGTTAAAAACATTACTTCACTGTTGACTATGTACATGGTTGGGGCATCGTACCACAGTAAAACTGGACACACATACGTACATTGACCTTCACTTCACTAACTTATTTTGTTTCTGTTCCACTCTAAGGGCAGGGGGTTTTATAGAATGACACACACACAAAGAGCGAGGATGGGTTTTAATTAAGCAATATTATTTCCAATATTGCCAATTATGAGGGTAAATCACATGTCTAATATTGCGATTATACCACAGTTACCAATACAATATATAATCAAAATGTAGTAATTGTTGGGCAATTCGCTCTCAAAATAATAAACAAAGATATTTGCTGAAAGCTTTTTTTTCTTCATGGACAGATTTTTTTTGATTACATTCAAAAAAATAATAATAATAATACATTCAATTTATATAGCGCTTTTCAAGGTGCTCAAACATGCTTTAAACACTAGTTGGCCAATCAGGTTAATCTATGGTCCTCTCTTCACCCCCCCCCCCCCCCCCCCAACACAAGCGTGTTAGACTTGGAGTCCTACATAATCTACGCTGGGCGTCAACGCCTTAACGGACTGAACCTGTACGAAACGTCGCACACCATCCGGCGTGTGGTGGTACCGGCATCGTACGTGGAGCCGCAGCGAGGGAACGACCTGGCGCTGGTGGAACTCGCCAAACCAGTCATATGGTCGGACTACGCCCACCCTGTCTGCATCCCGGACTCTGGGGTGCTGTTCCCAGGGGGGCTGGGCTGCATGGTGACGGGCTGGGGGAACATCCGAGACCAGGGTAATGCATGCCGGACCCTGATTCAGATCCTAGACCACATGCAACCTTTTCTTTGAAAAGATGATCATGAATTGCTTGTTCTTTTACCTTATTGTTGGCTCAGAGGTGAGGAGAGTAAGACATTATGAAATATTATATAATGTTATGTTTTATGTTTTACTTGTACATTAAATAGTTGATAGTGATAGAACAACTAACTAGCTGGCTGACGTTAGCAAGTCTGATAATATACACACTGAACAACTAGCTACAGTCGGTAAACTATTGCGATTTGCATGGCCCCATGAAGTAGAATTTGACGGTGAGATAATGTTTGAACTCGCTGTCTTTCAACCAATGTTTTGTATAAGTTACGTTGACGCCACTTTGCATTGAGTCCACCGCTAGACTCGTTGACAGCCGTAACCAACCGTCCCACGACTCCAAGCCACGCCCAATGAGGTCTCACGCTTATTTCATTATTTTGTTTGAGAAGTGAAAAGCAAAAAGGGTCGCAATACTGCTTTTCATCTTCTTGATTCAAACAATGAAAAGCAAAAACAATGCCAAAATCTGCATTTTCCTTATACGACTATGACTAAAATTGCAATTATACAATTATACTACTGTACACGGAGTTTATGTATGCAAACCAACTTTTATTGACCCCCTCAGTTTCCCTTACTGGTGTCGGGACACTACAGGAAGTGGAGGTGCCCATTATCTCCTCGACTTCCTGTCAGCGGCTGTACAATCTGGACCTGGCTGACCCGGTGGACATCCTGTCTGACATGATATGCGCTGGCTATCCAGAGGGAGGCAGAGACTCCTGCCAGGTGTGTGTGTGTGTGTGTGATATTTCTGTAATATTTCTGTAATATTATTTGACCTTTGTTATGGGTTCACGTTGTTGACGCACCTGATACATACTCTACTGTCAAGATTCTTCAAGTGTGTGATAGCAGGTTCACTAAAACCACAAGGTGCTATAAACATGAGATAGGATCTCAACATGATGCATCTATATATCAACTACTAAGAATGTTTTCAAGACTTATTTTAAAATGCATTTGAATTATTAACAAGAGGAAGTTGTTGGTTGGTTTGGAGGTCAGTGCTGCCCTCTGCTGGTTCGTGAGTGTATTTTACGTGCTGTGTGTTGGGTGCTGAATGTTTCTTACATTTAAAGGGAACCAAGTTGCAGGTTAGGTTCTCAGTGGCTAGTTCATCTTCATATTAGGCCTATGTATTTTGCAAGGTCCTGGTTGATAATTGTATTTAGTTAGTTATTAAGGATTGATGAGTTTTGGGCATATACCGGTGCGAGTTTATGCCCAAAATAGATTTTAGCAACCAGCAAGGCAAACAATCCATATTTGGATTGGATGGATTGTTTGCCTTGCTGGTTGCTAAATTCTCAACAAAATGGCGACGCAAAAAGGCAAATCTACACCCTCATAGCAGTCGTGTGTAAATCAATGGATGATGTTACGTCCATGTCACAGTATGAATGGGAACATGTACATCTTAACTAACACATATTTTTGTATTTATCCGTTGAATCCACAGGTGGTTGTGAGTGACCCTCGAGGGTTAGTTTGTCAAGTGCTGAAAATGATGTTGGATCACATCTTGGCGTAGTTAAAGTTTAACCTTTTCATTTATTTTAGTTTAGTGTGGTGTACCGGACAAGAGTATCTGTCCGAACCAGTGCGTAGTTACTAAGTCCGAACCGAACAGGCATCCAGACTTTTCTGTCGCACCAGACCTGGGCCCAACACAGCTAATGTCAGCTGAAGCACTGAGTTTGTTACCGTGTCATGCACGAGTTACCATGGTTGCACATGTGGGCAGACGGTACACATCGCGGCGGGTGCAACAAGCATTATTAAGCTGCTTAAATGAAATACCTGCCACTTGTTCAGACTCAACAGCAGAATAAAACATGGCAAATACGGCCAACACAGATGTGTAAACAATATAAGCTCCACAACGACTGCAGCCCATGAGCACTGTAAATGACATTGTTTTATATAGGCTGTCGCTAGATTGTTTTAACACACACAAAGTCACATGAGGAAATGTCATCAGCATTTATAAATATAATACAATTTGAGTCTTACCATTGACGATTGGCCACACGTTTTACATTTTACATAATTTACGGCTTCATTATCTGTATTAACGACTCAAAATACCTCCATACTGTTGATTTCCCTGCATGGTCTTCGGTGGTAGTTTGATGTCCTCCATCTAGGCCACTACATGAATATTTACCGCCTGAAATATTTCCCGACGGGCTCGGGTTGTGTATCCACGCTCTATAACAGGAAGATTTTACTATTTAGTCAACACATTTTTATCTAAAGCGACTCTAAGTTAAGTTTTTTTTTAGATACATTAATTAGCGACCTTTCAACTGGGAGTAAACGCCTAACCTGACGCAGCAGTTTGTTTATTACCATCTGGTCGTCCGTGGCAACGGTTTAGAAAAGGGCAGGCACTTTCAAAAAATACTTGGCAGGTGATTGGATGAACCATCTGTCGCGGGCTCACTTCAACCAATCCGATCAACGAACCGTATGGAAACGAAATATCTTTTCCTTCAGAGCTGTAGTTTGCTCTTCCTTCAATGAAGAAATACCGTCAAGTCCAGATATAACCGATGCTATAGCAGTATCTAGCTAACCTCTTTAGGAGCATCGAGGAAACTGTTGCTTCTCGCTCGTCACACCTCGCGAGCTTAGTAAACACCCTGACGACTAGACTATCCTGCCCCACTGTGTGTGTGTGTGTGTGTGTGTGTGTGTGTGTGTGTGTGTGTGTGTGTGTGTGTGTGTGTGTGTGTGTGTGTGTGTGTGTGTGTGTGTGTGTGTGTGTGTGTGTGTGTGTGTGTGTGTTTCCAGGGCGACTCCGGGGGTCCCCTGGTGTGTCCCATGGTGAACGGGACATGGGTCCAGGCCGGAGTGGTGAGCTTCGGTTTGGGCTGCGGCGCAGAGAACCGGCCGGGCGTCTATGCGAAGGTGTCCATGTTCTCCGACCTGATCCGCGACACGGTATCGGGGATCCGCCTGTACGGCCGGGCCGCCCCGAGCCGGGCCTGGGGGCCGACCGCGGTGCTCTGCCTGCTGCTCTGCGGCCAGCTCCTGCTACCCTGAGGACCTTCCGGAACCTCTGGAAGAGGAGGCAGCCCTGTTAGGAAACGGAGACTTGCCTTTCTGCGGTTCATATTAGATTTACTGTCCTGTTGTTGATTTCGGGGGTTATGATACGACACGGTGTGGGTTGTACTGCGGAACAGGTGCAACCTCGAAGGCATTTTGACCAGCCGAATGTGATCTAGTTTTAAATCCGTTTTGATTCTAGTTTTTTTTTTTTTTTATGTAAAAGTGTATACAGATCATGATGTAGATAGTTATCTTTATTATATAATGTACAATTAAAATACAAATATGTGAAATAAAATGTTTCTTATTAAAGCAGATGTCTTCACTATTTTGGTCGTGTTGAGGCAGGTGATGTTATTCCTTCGTTTTAATGCTAATAGATTGGACAGCAAGTATTTATTTTATTGCTCAACAATGTAAGATGTAAAAATACAAGTAAGAACTGACACACAGGTACTGGCGTTTGATTTTATTAAAAGAAAAACTGATAAGTAGAAAGATTCACTGCTACCTTATTAAACACTGCTGGTAGTTTTGTTTTATCTGTGCTGATTATAATACCGTCATGCTAGAAATTCCTTGAAAAGGTAGAAATGTAGGTGTTGGGTGAAGTTAGGCGTCAGGAGGGATGGAATCAGAGAGGCTCATGGGAGATCCCAGCTGTAGCTCCTGCTGCAGTGACTCAAGGTCCGCAGGGGTCATACTGTGGACTTCCAGCCAATCGGAGAGCAGAGAGGCTGAAAGGGGGCCGGAGTCATAACTGACGGCAGAAAACAAAGTTTAAATGTTTAAATGGGAATGAATATCCTTTTCTTAAAGATAAATAAGTAAATAAATCCACACCATAAAAGTCAAAGTAAACAAATCCTGCCCACAAATGGGTAAAATTATATATTGCATATCCCACCTCCAACACACCTGATCTCATCTTACATTCCTCACCTGTAAGGCCCCTCCTGTTTGATCCTCCATACTCCCCCCTTGCATACCCAAACCTCACCTGTCTCTGGGGTCCGAGTGCTGCAGGTCGGTGAGCGACTGGCTAAGCAGGTCGTCCAGGTCAAAGCCCACGCCGTAGCCAGCACCGCTGCCTTTAGGGGTCACCGAAAAGACAGGTGGCAATACGTCCTCCACCTGGCAGAGAACCAAAGCTAAGGTGAGCTAGGCCTGCTATGTTACGCTAAGGTAAGTGAGCTAGCTCCTCCACCTTGCAGAGAACTAATAGCTAAGAGAGCTATGTCCACTATGCTAACCTACGCAAACCATACATCCTCCACCTTGCAGAGAATGAGATGCTAAGTGAGCTAGGTCCGCTAAGATCACATAGCTTTTCATTCTCTACAAGGTAAGCTTTGTGAGCTAGGTCTGCTAAGATAGGCTCCGTAACGCACAGCACCATCCGACAACACCCACCTGGGATTTGGAAAGCTGCAGTGTGACTGTGTGGATGTCCAGAGCAACGCAGGGACCACTCTGCCCCATGCTACTGAAGCCCAGGCTGGGGCACAGGCTAGGGCCAGGGCCGGGGCCCAGGGAGCCATCCGTCTGAGAGCCAAGCTTGTCTTCCTGGGAAGAAGCCAGCTTCTCCAGGAGCCCTGCTGCCACAGCTGAGGGCTGGGCCACATGGCGAAGAAAGTGAGGGAGGCTGTTCTGGAGGACCATGGCGTCCCTGCCACTTGGGGCCTTGTTTAGAAATCTGTCCAGGGGGAGGAGGTGGGGGTTGAGAAGCGATGGGGGTCCGAGAGGAGGAGCAGCCTGGGGAAGGGGCTGCTGGAGGAGGCCTGGAGGAGGTGGGGTGTGGGCATTGCCACTAGCTGCCGGTGGCTGGCTGCTCCACCTCCCCAGGCAGCTCAGCCCGCCTCCACCTCCCATCACCTCCTCCTCCACTAGTGATGGTGGCTCTTCTGCACCTCCTTTGACCACACCGTTGACAACGACAGCGATCTCTGCAGCCAATGGAGGCGGTGCGGTTGCAGGCTGGGCCAGTTTGCTGTGGTTGGGGGGGAAGAGGAGGGTAACCGGAGGCCCTGCATGCTGGAAGACCAACTGGGGCTTTAGTACTTGCTCCTGCAGGCGGACTTTCTCCTGGTCTGCCTTTTTAAAACCCCCTTGGTGCCAGTTGATGGATGGCTCCGGTGACAAACCCGGTTTGTCCCCGGAGCAGTCCATCATCTTTTTCCAACGCTCCAATAGGCTCTTGTCATTGTCGCTCAGGAGGACGCCACCCAGGGAGTCCCCGTGCCGACCCTCTCTTCTCTCCTTCTCCTTCATCTTCCTCTCACGTTCCCTGGCTCGCTCCTGCCTCTTCCTCCTTTTCTCTTCCCTCTCCCGCTGGCGCTCCTGGGCGGTGACGGGCCGGCGGGACTCCTGTAGGGAGATGAGAGAGGAGGAGGAGGAGGAGGAGGACAGCGCACCTCCTGTTGAGCCATCAACGCCCAGCACCGAGCATCCTCCATCTGGAAGCAAAACATTCGATGCTTACCACTGCTACTTAAAGGTAGTTATAACTAGTTACTGTCAGTTACGGCTACTTACTACTAGTTACAGCTAATGTCAACAAGCTATAGCTAAACATTTTTGAATGCAAGTTAGGGCTAGTAAACGCTAGTTAGCACTACCGTTAGTTAATGCTAGTTATCACTATTTCTGGCAGGTGCCACGAGTTAACCCTGGTTGCTGCTAATTGCCATTAGTTAATGCTAGTTGTCAATTTTGAGAGACAGAATCCCTGGGTTTATTGGGTAGATGGGTTTCATTCTGAGACCAAATTTCACTTAAATAATGCTTAACTAAAAGTAATAGCTGCAGTAAGTCATTGGCTGGTGGCAGGTGTTACTTTTGGACCCAGTACGTTTAAAATATAACCTTAGTGTCACTCTTTTACAGACTCCACTTACCGCTCCTGGCTTTGTTCCTGAGGGCTGACTTCAGCAAGGCAGCCTTCAGCGCAGCTTTGGTGTCCTCAGAAATTGCTCCATCCTTCCGAGGACCCTCTCCCAATGGGGGCCGGTCCGTCTTGGCCAGAGACTGGGAGAGAGAATGAGAGAGAGACTGGACCTGGGCCTTGGAGAGAGAGAGAGCCGGGACAGCGGCGGTCTGGGTCGACGGTGTGGTGGAAGGCGCAGAAGAAGAAGGGGGTTGGATCATGCCCTGGTTCTCCTGTGGAGGAGGAGCCTGGGTGTCTCCTAGCACCTCCTCCTCCTCCTGCTGCTTTGAGAACTCACCCATGGCGTCTGGAGGGGCGTCCTGGGTGCAGACGGGTGAGGTCAGGTCTATGGTCTCCGTCTGTCCACCGTCTGAGTTGGCACTGGGCATGTCCACGTCCACTGGACAGGCCAGGGACTTGGTCAGGGGAGGCAGCTGGTCCTGGACCAGAGAGGTTTGGTGTGATTGGTTCCTACCGTCCTGCTGTAGCCGCCTGGGATCATCGTCCATCACTTGCCGCGCACTCTGGGAGAGTCGCGCCAACGAAGCCAGGGAGGAACCTGTCAGGGTCAATGATGAGGTCGCTGCGATACACTGATTACCGCTCTGCCCAGCTCCTCCCCCACCTCCTCCTCCACCACCTCCTCCACTGTTGACCCTGGCCGGGGGCCTGAACTGCAACCTCTGTCGGTTCCCCTGTTTCTTCCTGTGGAAGTCCTGGATCTCCATCAGGATTGACTCTTTGATCTGATCCTTGTTCATTGGGATCTTGTCGAACTCAAAGTTGAACGCTGGCACGCAGATGGGCTCGTCATCCTGGTCGTGGTACTTGGACAGGTACTGGTGTTCCAGCGCTTGCGTCACGCTGATTCGCTCTCGCGGGTCGAACCGAAGCATGGAGCCCAGAAGGTCCAATGCCTCTGGCTCCGCCTGTGGGTACAGCTTGGTCAGGGGCACCGGGGCCCGTGACGGAAGACTCTGGATGTAGGAGCGAACCCGCTCTCCGCCGATGGCACCAATCAGACCCTGCGGTGGCGTCCCCAGCACAGACAGGATGAGCAGGAGCTGGTGGACGTAGTGTTTCCCTGGAAACAGCTGCTTGCGACCCAGCATCTCTGCAAAGATGCAGCCCACTGACCATAAATCAATGGCCAGGCTGTAGTGGTGCAGCGAGAGCATGAGTTCTGGCGCGCGGTACCAGCGGGTTGCCACGTACTCCGTCATGAAGGAGTGGGACTCCTCGGGGTGAGAGCTCAGACCCCGTGCCATGCCAAAGTCCCCGATCTTCAGCTCGCAGTTCTCATTGACGAGCAAATTGGAGGGCTTTAGGTCACGGTGGATGACATTGGCCGAGTGCACGTATTTGAGGCCGCGAAGCAGCTGGTAAAGGAAGTAGCGCGTGTGTTCGGGAGTCAGGGGCTGGCCGGAGTGGATGATCTGGTGGAGGTCGCTCTCCATCAGGTCCAACACCACGTAGCTAAATACACAGTGATGAGAAAGGAAAAGATACCAATGAACACCCAGTGGAATCAGTGGTTCCTGATGAATGAATAATAGGATGATGAAATATGTATTCCTGTTAGTGCATTGGCATTATGTTCTATGTCAGCTTGGTGAACATGCTAGCCTCCTGAACATGCTAGCCTTTGGTACTAGTAAGCTGAATGTTTTTTGCTATTTAGCAGACACTTTTATTCACGACGTGCAGTGCATTCATTCAGATGTCATTATGGAGCAGGTAATGTTAGGGCATCTTGCTCAAGGAAGCCTACAGGCTGTGGACATTGGTGGACATCGAACCCAAAACGATTGGCTAGGAGTCAAACACCCTAACCACTGGAATATCCTGACCCCATTCTGTTCGGGGCTATTATAGTGGGAGAAATGGAGTAGAGAATGGAGTAGAAATTGAATACATACACAGATTTGAAGGCAGAATGCGGCAGATTGGGCTGCAGGATGTCTTTGATGGCGATGATGTTGTCGTGTTTGAAATGTTTAAGGATCTTCAGCTCTCTCAGGGTGCGCTTGGCGTTGGTTAGCACCTCAAACGCGTTGGAAATCTTCTTTATCGCCACCTGCTGGCCTAGGAAAGAAACAAAATGCAATGTTTGTTTTTTGGAATAACATATGTAGACACGGACGTAATTTACGGGGGGGACACGGGGGACATGTCCCCCGCACTTTTTCAAAAGGCCGTTTTAGTCCCCCGCACTTTTTACCGTCCAAAAACAATGTTACGCTATAGTGAACAGAGACGGGTCAAGCACTAGGACCAAGCGGAAAACTGCCGCTCAAGCTGATAGTTCGCTAGCAGAGCCCTGGAAGACGTGTCTTAAAGAGACAGGCGTCATTTTAATAGGCTCATACAATATTAATATCTGAACTTGCACCTATTATTTCAAGAATCATGAAAGGCTTTCAGCAAATATTAAGGTGCTATTAATTACATATTAATAAGACAAATCTACCACATAATAAGTTAAACCACACAAAATGAGACAGGCCTATAGACAATTCTAGTATTGGCTGTATCAGATTGTGATGCCAGCTGAACTAACACACCTAATGAAACATAAAAATCAAATGTTTTACCCATTCAAAATATTAAATGACTTACTAATTAATTATCAGAATTAATCAGAATATGTGCTTCAACTAGCTCTCTCTATTTTGACCATACATGTGTTTGTATCCCTGTTAATATAGCCATAACACAACACTTGTACTTTCAGTACTTGAGTAGTACATTTTAAAATACTTCTACTTGCAATACTTAAATACAAAACATTTTGAATACTTTAGTACTTACCACTTAAGTATGGTTTTTAAAGAACACTTCTACTTCTACTCAAGTCACTTTTTTGATATAGTACTTGTACTTCTACTCAAGTCTTGGTCTCCAGTAGCCTACTTTATACATCTCTGTGTGTATTACACCAGAACATAATAGTAGTCAGTAATTGCAGACCATGCTCCAAGGAAAATCAATGAAAGAGGGAGATCATTTTGAATCTGAAAACATGGTAAAATGCACCAGAATGCGGGAAATTGCAACTACTTCTTTCAAATTTTTCTGGGGGAGGACCCCCAGACCCCCCCGTTTAAATATGCCCCCCCCACTCTCAAAACGCTAATTACGCCCTTGTATGTAGACTTGCAGATGAAACTCAATACAAATGATTCCTGGTGCTTACATTTCCTTAGGACTTTTCTTGCATTTCAAAATAAGAGCATTCTTGTATTTTCAAAATAAGAGCACAACACATTAACTAAAAGCCTTACCGTTGTCGCGTCTCCGAGCAGACGACACAACGCCATAGGCGCCCGTGCCGATGGTCTCGATGATGTCATACTCCTCGCCGACCTCGAAGGTCACGTCCAGAGAGTGGGCCTTCAGCAGCGCCAGGTTCTTCTCCGTCGCGCCGCCCCGCGAGCTCCTCTGGCCGTCAGGCGCCGCTGCCGCCACCTGGACCGGTTCCACAACCAGTCTATCCACTCGCTCCTGTGACGCCATGCTGTAGTGGCGGGGAGGTGGAAAAACCATCAATCAAAACACCTTCTCCATCGGAAGAATAACAGTACTTAAGGCAGTTGGATTTGAGTTGACACTGTGACAGACAGACAGATAGGCAGACATAATGTCAGACAGGCAAGCAGGCAGATAGATGATGGGCAGATAGACAGGCAGGGAAGCCTGGCTGACAGATATACGTGTTGTCAGACAGAAAGACATACAAGCTGACTAACGGACTGAGATCAGTACAAGACAGCCATGATAAAACAGAGCCGCCTCTCCTTGAATACATAATAGATAATACAAATAATAGTGGCCACTACGCCAGGTCTCTGCCAATGTAAACTCCCTCAGAGCAAGACAAAACATGATTTACCTGTGATAGCTTCTTCAGGTTGAGTTATTATAGCCCCTTTATGGACCTTTAATAATAATCCACTTAATATTCTACGAGGGGCGTAGGCGGTTACCTGGTTAACAGCCGAGGTTTACACAAAGGTAGAGCGACTGAGATAGTGTCCGTCGGTCCAATAAACACCACTCTACACTACAGAAACAACGTAATAGATACCACATTGTGTATATTCACCCTTATGTGTGGATCATAACAGCCCGTGTAGTTTTAATCCAGTGGAGGCATGGCAGGTATTTGTTTTAGTGACGGCGACTTCCTCGTAATGTTCCGGGTTGCGTTTGGAGTGACATCATCTGCAGCCAACCGGGGGCGCTTCCTTCGGAGATACGGGCCAATAGGAGAGAAGGGCGGGACCTCTGTGTGGACGCGTTTGTGTTTATTTTATTACCAGAATATGAGAGAACAAAGCAAAATCAGCGATACGAAATAGGCAAGATAAATAGACAGATTTAGAGATAAATATTACTTAGGAATCCTAGTTTTTTTCTTTTGCTTCTTCTTCTTTCCTTTATTATTATTATTATTATTATTATTATTATTATTATTATTATTATTATTATTATCATCACAATAATAATAATAATAATTATTATTATTATAATACACATACGATAATAACTAATTAACTAACACTATTTTCGAAATAATAACAAGCCATAGCCCTAATACTATATTTACTGAACAATATTTATACTATATTTTTAGACAACGACATAAGTAAACGGGTCAATGTCCTGAACTGATCTCATCCAACCCACACAGTCTCCTCTGGACTCTAGAAACATCTGGATCCGGCCATCCAATGAAACGCAGCGGGTCAGACCATCTCCGGCCAATCAAACGTTGTTATTCGCCTTTTGACACGCCACGTAGATTTTTTAGGGGTTTTAACATTGAACGGAAAAGCAGTTGAGCAGTTGAACAGTTGAAAGTTGATTAAGAATCCACCCAGCTGTTGTATCACTTCATCCTGGTGACAACAAGTTACCACCATCAGGAAATAGTCGATAATAGACAAGGCGCAGAAAGTAACCTCTCCGGACTGCAATGGCGGCAGCTGGTAGTAGTTGTGGAGTACCGACATGGGAAAGAAAAGCGCGTTTCTTTCTGTGCATATTTGGACTCGTGTTGTCAGTGTACGCTCTCCACGTGGAGCTGGAGAAAGAGAGAAACCCAGACTATCGGGCGATGTGCGACCTGGGAGCATCAGTCAGCTGCTCCAAGGTCTTCACCTCCAGGTATGATCTCACGGTCCCCCAACCCCAGGTCCAAGACCTCATGTGTCCCCACTGCCACGTTGAACCCGGACCTGTCGACGTGAAGTCTTTGTACTGCAGGCCTGCTAGGCGCGCTCGCTTCTTGCCAATGTTGAAATCAGCTGTGGCCTATGTTGTTTTAAAGGCCATTTTCCCGCAGTTTTATTATTTTTATTTGAATGCACTGTTTCTTGCTGTTCTCACTGTGGAGTGCTTTCGGTAGGAATTACATTCGAAGACATGTCTAAGAACAATCAATAAAGGATAATCATTTAAAATAGAAAGGCATGCCTAAAAGACAAGTTAGAAATTGCAGACATTTGAATAGAAAGCTGTGGCAAACAGTTTTTAAAAAGCTGTGTTAAGCACACCTGGAGGTTGATCATTTTTTTAAATATATATATGGATGTATGGATGGGTGTGTGTGTGTGGTCGTGCTTGGTTTGAAACGGACTGTAACCTGATGATGCTCCGTGTAGCCTGGCGAGAACCAGCACAAACCACATCAACCCTTTAAATGTGTGTGTGCTATGTTTTTAAGCGGTGTTTGTAAAAGTCGCCTATGTGGCTATCAGAGTTGTGGTTCTTGACGACACCAAGATGTCTGACTTGATTTCTCTTCAATGGCAGAGATTTAAAAAGAGTCGGCCTATTGACTTGAAATATTTCCTTTTTGGCACCAAAAACGATTAGCTGTATTTCACCAATTGTGGTAAATTAGGGCACACATCCAGCCATTGATTTGCTCAATGGATGTTGAGTAAATCAGATATGCACTCCCCAATAGACACAAAACCAATTTTGCGCTAAAATAAGAGGTAGGATCCTACATGGGAAATTCGGATTGATGGATATCAATGATTCCTATGAATTACAATAGCTACACAAGGCCAAATATATTTTTCATCCTAACATGAGTTTTACATCAGGCATTTTGCAGATACCTTTATTAAGTACTTTTTTCAACCTTCAACTTCAACATAGGAGAAAGCAGTTGTAGCCTAACTGCTTTGTTGTTCTCTTCCAGATGGGGTCGTGGGTTCGGGCTAGTTCAGTTCTTGGTGGCTGAAGACCATGTTCTCAACCAGCCCAACAGTATTCTGGGAATCATCTTCTACACGCTCCAGCTCAGCCTCGGTGAGAACCTGCTCCCAGATTATTCTAGAAGGAAAAATATGGAACTTGCAACCTGAACTCAAAAAGTATAGATAAGCCTGCCTTAAACCGGTTTAGGATTTAATCTCACCACAAACACTGCAGCCTGGGGTGGGAAACAATGCTACAAATACTTTCAAGTAAAATTTGCCATCACCAATTGTCGGCAAGGTGCAGTCATGTTTAAAATAAAACTATTTTCTTGGTAATGTATAAAATAGTTTAACAACCTAAATCCTCTTACTTGCAGTGCAGTACAAAGTGTTTTATTTATCAAATGCACAGTATAACACAGGGTCATTCTGTACAGTGGCATTCTTGTGAAAAGGCAAGGGTCCACTATATATAACAAAAAGAAACTATAAAATATGAAACTAATAAAATAAAATGGAATATAAATCTAAAAAAATGTATCAACTGTGTAAGGGACTGAGGTGTAGAGTAATTGTCCCTCCATTTGTCTACATCTAGTGGAGACTGGCGCTGCGTCCAAAATCACTCGTTTACATTAATTGAGAGAGAGAGAGAGAGAGAGAGAGAGAGAGAGAGAGAGAGAGAGAGAGAGAGAGAGAGAGAGAGAGAGAGAGAGAGAGAGAGAGAGAGAGAGAGAGAGAGAGAGAGAGAGAGAGAGAGAGAGAGAGGTTGTGAGGGCCGCTGAAACCCAGTGTCCATCCTCACAGGAAGGGGGTATTGTTGAATTATCAATAAAATCATGGGGGGACTTTGGATACTGTTGAACTATTAATACAGTCAAGAGGGAGACCAGACAGTAGTGTCCACTACTACTTTAGCCCTCCTGTCTTTCAGGCTCGCAAATTTGTTGATCACTCTCTGGTTAAAATCTGCCATCTCAGTCACCAGCTTCTTCTCCATGGACCGGATGGCTAAGGCATTCAGCCTGTCCTGAGTCATGGTGTTCCTGAGGAAGGTTTGCAGTGGACACGGGTGTGGTGATTCAGCAGTGTGACTGTCTCTGAAAATACGTCTGACAAGTTGTTGTCCACAAATAACTGAAAAAGGTCCACAGGACTTGGATTCATCCTTGCCGTAGATGGGACTCAGCTCCGTCCTCAGCTTACTTCCATTCAGCATTGGATGTGCCTTCAAGGTGGAGTTGAGTGCAACTTCAGGGAACGAGTTATGGTACTCTTCAAACCTGTTGGCCTGCAGCAAGGTGGCACTGATGAGGTGGTCTGTGAAGGCGAAATGTTCCTTTGTGTGTCCCATTATGGTATCACATACCTACAGAGACATAGACAGATACAGAGAGATTTTATTTTAAGAAAAATACTTTGACATGTCCCATCAACTACATTGGCCTACTGCAGGCAACGGTTACCTTTCTAAATAGGACACTTACTGCTCATTTCCACCGGGGACGTAAGCACCGCGGTCACCGCTGCTGATCGCTGCCACTCTAATCAATGAAAGCATTTCCACCGGGCGTGCCGCGGAACGTCTCAGCAGCGTCCCAGGATCGCTATCATTCTGTAGCGTTCTATTTTTGACGCGAGCCGTTGCTGAACCGCGTCAATTTCAACAGAGCAGACCGACCGGGCAGGAAGTGAAATAGTAAAAGCCATAGAGCATCCGGTCAATTTTCAAAATAAAAACACCCTCCCGATCGAACACGGCCACAAATCGTCTATAGGCTAGAGCACAACACATTAGGACATAACAACAATAAACAACACTAAACACAATTTAAACCAGACAAAAAAAACATTTACTATATAGCCTACCAACTCATGGTAGAAGCACACAAATCTAGGAAAAATGACCAAATCAACAGCAAATCAACTTCTGACAAACAAAGCAACTGCAAGTCAACTTCGGAAAGGCAAAGTAACCTTTTATTTGTTTGTTCTATTTTGACATCCACAAATGATCGCGTGGTCTCCTGATTCTCACGTGGTCTTGTAGTTCTCGCGTGATCCCGCGAATCCAGCCGCCTCGCAGCGCTACGCTGCCGTTACGCGCCCGGTGGAAATTGACGCAGGGCAGAGGACGCAGCCGTTCCGCGGCGCTTACGTCCCCGGTGGAAATCCGGTGTTAGTCATTATTGTAAGTGAAAAGCCTTCACCCAAATGAGTAATATACACATATTATTAATTACTTCAAACTACTTCATAAATCTGCTGTGATAATAGAAGAAATCAATTAATGTTTTTGTTTTATAGCTACTATTAATGGCCACTAGATGGCAGCTGTGTATGATAAATGAAAGTGAAATGCGTAAACTTGGGATCATAATAAATACACAGGTAACCAAACATCACTGATAATTTCTGTTATTTTTTCCACAATTCTATTACAAAATGTACAGATATTCAGAAAAAAACAAAGACCCATTAACATGTAGGTGACATCTAATGTTTTGAGGACTGCACTGAAACATTTACAGCAACTAATTTCTACAACAGTGACTCACCTCTGCAGCAATCCTACTGTGGTCTTCTTCCTCGAGAGCCCGGCGCTTCCTCGGCTGGTCCGAGCAACTGCTGTGTTCCACCACCATGGCGTTGATCGAATCTCTGTGAATAAGACTTATTTTGATTAGTCTTATTATGACTATTTATGGCTGATGATAATAATAATAATAATAATAATAATAATAATACTAGTAGTTTTTTGTATGTCCTTCTGAAACTGCTGAATGCATCCATTGATGTGAACAGAATCAATTTTTCTCTTCTGGAGCTTGGCATAGAGAAAGTCCACATGTGGCATGATGTGATGGAATAGTTTAAGGAGAAAATTAAAATCTGAATCCTCTAGTAGCCTGTGGTAACCTCCTGCTTCTTTGATCGATTTGTCATCAAAGTCACTTGAAGAGGCGAATTCTCCTGAAGCATTCAATGAGGTCTTCTCTGTGCTCAAACACAGTATTGACGGCCCGGCTGTGAAAGTTCCATCTCACTTTGCTGGATATTGGTAATCTGTGAGCCATCACTTCATCAAGGACACTGGTCTGCTTGGGCGATCTTGAAAAAAAACTTGAAAAACCACCAAGATCAGAAAAGAAAATTCTCACCATAGAAATGCCAGAGGTAGCCTGTTGCATTATCAGGTTTAGTTGATGTGCATAGCAGTGGATGTAGTGGGCATTTGGCTACTCATCCTGTATTCTTCGCTGAACACCTGAAATGGCACCCCTCATAACACTGGCTCCATCATATGCCTGGCAGATGAGTTTACCTTTCTGTTCAGGAAGGATTCCACTAAGACGTTCACTCAATGCTGTAGCAATGGACTCAGCATTTGCTGACTTCAGCGGAATGAATTCAAAAAATCTTTCCTGCACGGTGTTCCTGTCATCAGTGTGGCGAAGCACAAGCACAAGTTGGTTCTGGGTGTTAATGTCCATCGTCTCATCTGCCTGGATTGACAAAAAAAACACTTTTCTGGGCTTCTTTGATGTTCTGTTCCCACACAACAGACAGCATACAGTCAAGGAGCTCATTCTGGACCGTCTTTGATGTCCCCTTGAACACAGTCGCGTTCTCCAGGTGCTCTTCCATTGTCAAGTGAGGCAACAAAGTCAACCAAGCCACGGAATATCCCGGGGTTATCAGAACTCTCACTCTCGTCATGACCACAAAGCCAACTCAAATGTGCCACAGAATTTTACACAATCTATAATTCTGGAGAGGATGTCTGTTTTTTGTCACCTCTTCGTTGTGCTTCCTGATGCCAATTCTGTAGCCTTCGTTGAGCTCTGCAATGCTAAGCCTTCCAAAAAAATGTAGCTTCAAGCTATTAAGGTGGCTGCGGCTGCACTCGTGTTTCTTGGCTTTTTCCGTAAAATGAACAAAACCTGCATGTGTAATAAAACTGACCTTCTTGTTACAGATAAATCCTTTTTATTTGGTGCCATTCTTCTTTTTTTAATACAATTTAATTTATATGTAGCCTTAAAGGGATAGTTCGGGTTTTAAGACACGAAGTTGTATGGGTTCCCTGTCAGCAACGTTGTGCATCAGCACTGACTTACCCCCCGACAGCGTCCTGAGAGGGGGGATCCAGCCGGTTTTTGATGCTGAAGAAAGTAGTCCGGCAAGTTGCTGGGGTCACGAAAGTAAAGTGTTTTTCTTCTCAAAACCATATGCGTTCAAAAGAGTGACATATTTGCACCACAAAAACGTTGTCCAGGAAAAATTAAAACCTCGTTATCACTTGGCACTATTTTTCTCGATTCCTACCACTGCGCGCTACTGACAGCTGAAGGCTGCGCAGGCGTTTCACTGTCTTTCGCGTGCTGGAAAGTTAAGGAACACAGACACACGGTCTGTGTGTGTGGCCGACATGGCTGCTCTATTCGGACACACTACTATGAAGCCCCGGTGATGGTCTGGATGTGTTGGATGAATATAAAACAGCGGTAATAGCCTGTGTGTGTCCCCGACATGGCTGCTCTATTCGGACACATTACTATGAAACCCCGGTGATGGTCTGGATGTGTTGGATGAATATAAAACAGCGGTAATAGCCTGAGTGCGTGTCCGACAGGGCTGCTCTCCTCGGACACATTACTATGAAGCCCCGGTGATGGTCTGGATGTGTTGGATGAATATAAAACAGCGGTAATAGCCTGAGTGTGTGTCCGACAGGGCTGCTCTATTCGGACACATTACTATGAAGCCCCGGTGGTTATATGGAAGTGTGGAAGATAATAAAACAGCGGTAACAGTCTGTGTGTGTGTCCGACAGGGCTGCTCTCCTCGGACACATTACTATGAAGCCCCGGTGATGATATGGAAGTGTGGAAGATAATAAACCAGCGGTAATAACCCCACCTGCGCAGCCTTCAGCTGTCAGTAGCGCGCAGTGGTAGGAATCGAGAAAAATAGTGCCAAGTGATAACGAGGTTTTAATTTTTCCTGGACAACGTTTTTGTGGTGCAAATATGTCACTCTTTTGAATGCATATGGTTTTGAGAAGAAAAACACTTTACTTTCGTGACCCCAGCAACTTGCCGGACTACTTTCTTCAGCATCAAAAACCGGCTGGATCCCCCCTCTCAGGACGCTGTCGGGGGGTAAGTCAGTGCTGATGCACAACGTTGCTGACAGGGAACCCATACAACTTCGTGTCTTAAAACCCGAACTATCCCTTTAAGAAGAGTGAAGAAAGTCCTATTTTGATTAAAAGATTTATACATTTGAGTTTAATTAGTTATAAGTTTATAAAATTAATTATTGTATAGGCAGTTTTCTGTTAAGAAGTTCCCCAAAATGGATGAATAATCGTGATAAATAATCATGATCACAATATTGAGCAAAATAATCGTGGTCATCATTTTAGCCATAATCGTGCAGCCCTAATGCCAGCATGCATTATTGTGATAAATACATATACTAATGAGCATGTTTTCCGAAATGAAGAAAATATAATTCACATTATATATAATACAATAATTAAAACATTATTTTCGCATTTGTGCGACATGTTGCGCTGCTCTCCTCTCGTCCTTCTGCCATTTTTCTTTCAGTGTAATGCACGATGGTAGTGCTTGGTTAGTGACCATTGGTTGTACATTTCTGTTCACGGTGCATTGTGGGATACGATGAGTCCACTATATGGGGTATAATAATTCTCACTATACATTCAGACAGCACTACAAAATGGCAAACTCACTAAATAGTGGACTATATAGTGAGTAGTGAGTGGTTTCGGACACAGCCCCAACCGTAGCATAATTCCCTAACCTCCACACCTGCAACATGTTGGCTTGATGAGCCCAACCAGGGGCAGACAAAAGGCCTGACAGAATCAGTTGAGAGGGGAAGCCATGGAGAAGAAACGTCCGATCCTGTTACTAAACGGTAGTTTAGAGAGGGTGTAATGAGTGAGTCAGACTGAGTTTTGTGTTTGCTTAAAAAGTATTTGGTCCATTTTCCAATAAATGCCCCTGGCCTTTGTTCAGAGGGGACACTTTACCTACAGACTTTGTTTGATTGCTGTAACACCCCAAGTGCAGACCTGTTGCAACATAAAAATCAAATATACAATTAAACAGTAAAAGTACTCAAGTGTGTTCCATCCCAGACAGTAAATTAGAAGAAATCCCAGTTACTTATTTCCCTGTTCCTTTTGATGTTTTCTTCATCTGACCACGTCTGTCTGCGTTCCTCCCTCCTGCTCCCTTGCAGGTCTGTCGGTGTCTGCCAGAGCGGCCATGTTCTTGGTGCTGTCCTCCTGGGTGTCACTCGTTGGCTCCCTCTACCTGGCCTCGATCCTATTCTTCGTCCTGGAGGACTTCTGCATGGTGTGTGTGTCCACCTATGTCCTCAACCTCGCCCTACTGCTCATCAACCTTAAGAGGAGACGAGGACTCGCCATGTTCAGGCAGAAGGCTGCTTAATGTTTCTCCTGCAGGTTGCATGTTTCTCTGGGAGCCTATACATCTATAAGGACTTTATTCAAAATTATTTTTGATCAGAAAGAAAACCAAGAATTATCACAGACCACCAGCAGAGGGAGCCGTATCCCGGTTTTTATATCACAATGCGCAAATTGTGACAGTTGATTGGTGAGAAATATTTGAACTGTGAATGGTCATACAAATGTAAATACATTACAGAACAAGTTACTTCTCCTCACTGTATGAATATTCAGAAATATGTTCAGTCAGTGTGTCATACTAATTGATTGATGGGTGGAACACACACACACACACACACACACACACACACACACATTAAAAATACTCTAATTTAAATTATCAACATTAAATCAAAGGATTTGGCCAGTTTGCCAAGACCCCAGGTAAGATGTTGACATTGTCTAATGTTGAGATGTAAATCAGACATGATTTTTGGTTCAACTCACCCTCTGTCGCGGTGTACGTGCATTCCGAAGTTGGGCAGTTGGTGAGCCAACATCCATCTATTCCTAATAGCTAATGTTTAGCAGCTTACCATCGCTGTATCTTTGTTTTGTCCAACACAATTGATGTGAATTGTTGCTGGGCTTCTTCATGAGCTGCAAATACAACAACACAGCTCGTTGTATTAAAGTAATGCTTGGTTGACTTGTAAACATATAATTAAACCTAACATCGATCTGGGGTGAAGTCGGCCCTGATTGTTGTGTCGTGTGGTGGGTCTCGAGGCATGGGATTTCACCGCCCCGGAAAGTGGGGAGGACAAAGATTTTTTCAAACCAATTTGAGACGGCCCGGCCGACTTTAAAAGTCCCCTCGTGGGTAGGAGGCTAACACACAGTGAGCGGGATCTTCCGCAGTCCCAAACATGCTCAGTGTCTCCAGCTGCCTGGCCACTTCTCCACGTACCAGGGCTTTGAAGATGCCCTCCATTTCCAATTGGCATCAAGGAAACATTATTTGGACTTATTTAATTCAATCTGACTACGGACAGGAGTGATTTCAAGTTTCAAAGTTTATGAAAGTTAATATTTTTACTGTTAAAGTTGCTATTGATAACATTCAGCCACTAGATGTCGCACTCCCCCTCCCATAGCATTCACATCACAACACGCTGCTCGAAGCACACGCCCCCTCAAGTGTTCGCCACTTCGAGTGGAGTGAGACAGACTCAGTCATGTCGAGTGATGAATCTTTCATGGTAGAGTAATGAATTCATTTTGAAACATGTAGCTATACATTAGCTATAGATTTAGGTTACATTGTGCGGTGGTGTTTCAAGATTCATGTAACGTTACCATCAAACTGCCATTTTTCCACACTAAGGCCCACTTTACACGACAACGCTCCCGGGTGAAACCGACAAAATATTTTATCAGATGTGCCTTTCGTTTAGACGGCGACGGCGTTTTTGGGGCTTAAAAACGCAAAAAAATGAACCCACCCTCCAGAGTGGAAATCTTAAAACCGCTCCCGTCTAAAGGGTTGAAAACGCAAAAGTGTGCTCCGAGCTGCTCACGCTGGCTATCCTCGCGTACGCGTTGACGTCAAATCTATACATACTACATCAAATTTCACACACTTTTGCGTCACCGTGTGCATGCAGATTTCCACCCAAAGACGCTTGTCTAAACGCGAAATAAAAAGTGGGAACGCAATGCCACTTTTGCGGTTTGTGTTCAGATCGTCGTCGTGTAAAAGTAACCTAACTGGCCACCTTGATCGCTGACGACACAGAGGTACCACGTGTTACCAACGTTGTTATTGGCTCACAAGCCTTGTTAGAAGCTGGAACCAAACATTTTTTGTCCACCATGTTTCTCTGCTGAAGCTTCATGCGAATCAGACGGAAGCTACTAACCCTACCCACTACCCACACTCCATGCCTTCAGAACCTACTGTTCAGTAGGTTCACCCAGTAGGTCAAAAAATAGCTCCCAATTCAGCCTTCAATTCAATTAAGCAGTTATATTATTAAACTCCAATTGTTAAATCAAATACTGCCACCATTTCACTTTCTTTAATCTTTGCTGTAACAACATAGCTAGTATCATCAAACCACGGCATCAAGCCAACAATTCCAGTGCATAACCACATGACATTGTTTATTGTTTATTGTTAAAAGGATCCCCATTAGCTGTCACCAAGGTGGGACGAGCTAGTCTTCCTGGGGTCCCAACATACAAAAGATAATTTAAAAAAATCACTTAATGATAATGATAAAAGCAGTAAAACATTGTAGACATCATTATAAACCTCATCAGAGATATTCAGAATACATTATTACAGCATTACATTCATTATTACATTCATACAGTAAATATGTCCATTCCCTAAGTTATTACAGCATTACATTCATTATTACATTCATACAGTAAATATGTCCATTCCCTACTCACAAATTTAAATAGTGCATTCTCAGATTGTACTTGAACGATACTTTACTATTCAGTTTACATATATTCAGTGGGCAATTATTCCAATGATTGATGGCACGATAAATAACTGTTCTCTTTAAAGCATTTGATTTTGGGCGTGGCAACACCATCTGGCCATTATCAGCTGACCTAGTCAAATGAGAATGAACCTGATCACACTCGACCATTTGGTTGTATAAAAAAATGGGTTGAGAAGAACAAACAGTGTTTCTGAAAAATGTTGTTGTATTGAAAACCAGCCTGTTCTCTACCATTAGCCATGAGAGTCGACGGTGCATACTGATAGTGTTTGTTCTTATGGGACAATGTAATACTAACCTTGCAGCTCTGTTCTGGGCAGTTTGTAATTTCTTTAGTTTACCTTTAGATGCAGATGACCATACAGGTGCACAATAATCCAGGTGACATAAAATTAAAGATTTAGCCACCTGTCCCACGATGTGTGTAGGGACATAAGAAAGACATTTCCTCACCATGGAGATACCGCAACCCATCTTCTTCACTATGGTATCAATATGTTCTGCCCATGAGAGCTGACTATCTATTATTGTGCCCAGTAATTTTACTTTATCTACCTGCTCTATAGGTTCCCCAGACAAGTTCAGACTCATCTTTGGTATAGATGACAGTTTATGCCTTGATCCCAAGATAATTGATTTGGTTTTCGAGATGTTCATTACCAACTTATTTCGTTTCATCCAATCGGAAACCAAATTTAACTCAGCTGATAAAACATTGTCAAGTTCACTGACAGTTTTTGCAGCATAATACAATGTGGAATCATCAGCATACATTTGTACAGTTGCTTTACACAAAACATGGTAAATCGTTTGTGAAGATGGCGTATAAGAGTGGTCCCAGGCAGCTCCCTTGCGGGACCCCGCAGTCCAAGACCTTAGAGTGAGACCAGCTGCCAGTGTAATAAACCCTTTGCGTCCTACTTGTGAGATAACTCTTCATAAATTGGATGGCGGTTGAACTAAATCCATAGCATTCTAGTTTACCGATGAGTAGGTTGTGATCTATGACATCGAATGCCGCACTAAAATCAATTAATACTGCACCAGTCATCTTTGAATTATCCATTTCCTTGAGCCAGTCATCTGTCATTACTGTAAGGGCGGAACAAGTTGAATGGTTATGTCTATAAGCATGTTGGAAATCTGTGTTCAAGCCGTTATAGTCAAAGTATTCCTGTATTTGTGAGTGGACTATTCTCTCCATCAGTTTACTAAGAACTGGGAGAATAGTGATAGGTCTACTGTTCCTCCCAGTGAGTGCTAGTCTGCCATCTTTAGGTAAGGGAATAATTTTACCTTCTTTCCAGATCGTGGGAAAAACACCTTTCATTAAGCATGCATTTAATATATGACATAACGGACCGTAAACATAGTCAGCTGCTAGACCGAGTACTTTACTGTCCAGCATGTCAGTACCCACTGAGCTGTGTTCAGGCATGGACTTCAACAACTTCTTTACTTCCCGCTCCTCCACACTATTAAACTGGAAAGTGCAACTCTTGTCTAACATCACATTATTTTTTATGAGCTTTAGATAATTAGAATCAGTATTGTCCATATTCTGCCTTAGTACATAGACCTTATTTATGAAGAAATCATTAAAATAATTCGCTATGTCAGATGGTTTGGTCAGAAACATGCCTTCTGATTCCACAAAGGAAGCCCCGCCAGTTGTCCGTCTTCCCATTATTTCATTAAGGGTTTTCCAGAGCTCTTTACCATCATGCTTTACAGCATTTATTCTTTGCATGTAATATTCTTTTTTCATCGATCTATTCAGCTTTGTAACCTGATTTCTCAGTTGACAGTACTTGAATCTGTCCTCCACTAATCCAGACTTTACTAATGTAGCTTTGGCTTCATCTCTTTCCTTCATGAGGCTCTTTAGAGTCTCATTCAGCCATGGAGCTGGTCTCGCTTTTACAATACACTTTCTCATAGGGGCATGCTTATCAACAATCTCCATGAAGCTTTCCATAAATACATTTAAGGAGGTCTCAGGCTCCTCAGCAGCATACACATCAGTCCAGTCAATATCACCAACATCTGCCAAAAAACTTTCCGGAATGAATTTCTTGAAAATCCTTTTATGTACTATATTGACCTTACATTTAGGAATTTTAGTTTTCCTGGTAATTGCTATAATATGGTCACTAAAACCCACAGATCGCGAAACTGGTTTAGTGCAGCATTCAGGAATATTTGTGTAAATATGGTCTATGCAAGTGGCAGAAGTATGGCCAGCACTGTTAGTAAAGACTCTGGTTGGTTGAGAGATCATCTGAGACAGATTACAAGCATCGATTAATGATACTATCTTTTGTTTCATTGGACATTGATTCGCAAACCAGTCTATGTTCATATCCCCAAGTAAAAAAATATCACCATTCACATCTGTAACTCTGTCAATTAACACACATAAATCATTCAGGTATTGCACATCAGTCCCGGGAGGTCTATAGCAGCAGCCGATCAGCACCGGCTTATGGTGAGGAAGATGCACTTTGACCCATAGAGATTCTAAACTATCTGAGATAAAGTCAGAGCACAGTGTTGCCGGAAAGTTATTTCTAATATATAATGCTATGCCACCCCCATGTTTATTCCTGTCCCTTCTAAAAATATTATAGCCCTCAATGGAAATCTGTGTCAAGAACAGTAGCATCCAGATGGGTCTCCGATACAGCCAAGATATGAATGGTATTTTCTGTAATCAGATAATTAAGTTCATGTACCTTATTTCTGATGCTGCAGACATTCAAATGGGCCATAACAAGACCCTTTGAAACAGGAAGGAGATGCTTATCATCAATGGGCCTACTATACATAAAACATTTTAGTTCAGCTCAATCTATATAAGCTCAATTTAAGGAGACCAGAGAACTAGTCTTTAGCTCTAGCTCCTGGCTCCAGCTTCTGCTCCTGGCCGTTGGTGCCTTTCTGATCCTTATGCTTTTGGGAAGGGGGATGGACAATAAGCTTGTCATGTCAGATGTAGGCTATGTCGCCTCGTTCTCTGGCAGCTTTCATGGCTGGAATGAGTTCCTTGCGCTTTTGCCTGACAGCTTCAGTGTAGTCCTCATTCACATAGATGTTGGTGCCTTTCAGATCCTTAGCCTTTCCCAGAACAGCCATTTTATCTTTGTATCTGAGGAATTTGATCATGATAGGCCTAGGTCTCTTTCCAGAATATCCAGATGAATTGCCAGTCCTATGTGCACGTTCAATCACCATCTGACTACTGTCCAGGTGAAGTTTCTCATTGATCACACACCTGACTTTGTCCTCAGTCTCCTTCCAGCTTTCATTCTGGGCCTCAGGAATGCCATCCATTACAAGGTTATTCCTTCTTGTTTGACTCTCCAAGTAGTCCGCTTTCTCAGTCATCTCTGTCAATTTACCCTGCATTATTTTGGTTTCAGCACAAGCAATTGTTCTCTCTGATTCAATTTTCCCATTTTTCTTTGTTAGATCCTCAATGTCCTTCTGGGAGAATTGCAGGCTACTTCTCAGCTCCTGTATCTCCATGGTCAATTTATCAATCCGAGTGTTCACATTGTTTACAAGTAATTCCACAACAGTCTTGAAGTTGCTTTCTTGCTGCTGCAGAAGTTGCATAAACAGATCCCTTTGTTGACTCATTAGATCTCGTACCTGTGAGAGCGACACCAACTCCTCTCCATTACTTTGGTTGCTGCTTTGATCCTTCTTGGGTGGCATGGTGAGCTGAGATTCTCTACTAGGAAATCCTCAGGCTTCAGAAAACAAAGCAGGCCGAGATAGTATCCACCAAAAATCTCAAAGTATGAAGATCATCCGTCGCTTTTCACTAGGTTTCTTATAAAATATAGAGTCTCAAAGTAGATATTTTAAAAAATTGAAGTTCTTAAGTGAAGTTCAATATCATTACAACCATTAATGTTGGGCTGGTGATCAGGATGAGAGTGGGGCTCTTCTGACACACATTGTGCTTTCACACCTGAGCTGTTTGGTCAACAGTAGTCTCGCATAGCCAGTCCTATCTCCACACTTTGTTTTAGCACTGTGCCAGCGCTGGAGAAAGGTCTGGCTCTACTCACTATCATTCTGGTATAGGGGAAAAAAACACTCTGCTTTGTTTGTATTTCTTTTACCAATCACGGTCGTCTTGGGCGGCGCCAAGCCCAAAATAGTGTCAGGGGTAAACTTTTTTTGGTGGAACATTTGCACATGGGGAGGCAAGCCCTGGCAATCTTCATCAAAACTTTTTCAGCATGTAGGTTGCTAGTAGTGGTGGGCGGATCGATCCAAATATCGATAGTATCGATACCAAGTCGGTATCGGATCGATACTAGCCTGTTGGGATCGATTCTTTACTTTAAGTTCCGCTCTTGTTTGCAATGCTGCGGTTTCGGCAAAGAGGAAACAGCCAGGTCACCGGACTCGCCGCTCCTGTGTCAGCACAGAGCAGGCACACTTTGCTCCCCCCCCCCTCTTGTGTTTAGATGTTGCGCCGTCACGCGAGTCACGTGACACAAAGCAAAAAACTTGATAATAAAGCATTTTCTATTTAATTATAAACTTTGTTCTCATTCTGTCCTAGGTTTTAACTATTTAATAATAAAAAAGGAAACATCACAAAAAACACTTTAGGTCATGAAAATTAATTGAGATTTAGCAATTCAATGACGCGTCCACCTTATTTATTGAAAAGTATCGGTATCGGTATCGATATCGGCGATACTGGCCCGTATTTACTTGGTATCGGATTGATACCAAAATATGCAGTATCGCACACCACTAGTTGCTAGCTCGGAGGTTGTTGTTTCACGTAGCTGGGGACTTTGAAAGGTGACACGCAGATGGCGGAAGGGGGGAGGAGTATAAGGTATAAGTCCGCCCAGAGCCTGCCATTGGGCGACTATTTCAGTCAACCAATGGCAGGCTTGGGCAGGCTTATACCAAAAACCTACATCCGTAAACTAGACTAGGTCAACAGTAGCCATGTGCAGCATGTAACATGGTTACGCATTACACCCCTTTTGTTAATCTTAGTTAATCTACTTAAACTTAAAAGGCACATTGTCCGCATGGGGGTTTAAATTGTCTACTTCCATTATTATGCCATTATACTTTTACTAAATGTTATGTTATTTTGGTTGTAGAGTAGGCCTACAGTTAAGTTGAGCCTTTATTGTCAGTTTTAGGAGACAAGTAGGCTATAAATCCACTTTGTGAAAGTAACCATGCTTACCACACTCGATAAAACCCGGAAGAAAGTAGACATCCACCGATTTTGAAGATTACTGAATAGGGACCCAAGAAATGCCTACTCAACCATCAAAAAGCGAAGACGACTGAACTTACATACTGAAAGACCATAGTGCGGGGGGTTCAGACACGGCAAGCCAAGACCCGTCGCTACAGGTGCGGCGCTTCAATAACGCCTTGGCAAAGCACGTCAGGCAAAACAGCATAGTGCGCCTGTGGAGCAGGGCTGCACGTGCAACCGGGTGACGTCGAGCTCTCGCCGTTGCTGTGCTATTGGATGAGGAGGGGAAAAAGCCCATAAAAGCGGAGATTTTGGGTTCACAACATACTGAAAAAAAGGCAACAGTATGGTGAATAGTGTGTAGAGAGTGGCGCTGTGTGCCGGGGAGGGACGTAGAAGAGTATAGTGAGTGATTGTGCAGCCGGAGAGGCTCTCCGTCAGGCTCTCCGTAACCGACGTAGAGCACTTTACGCAGGAGTATAAATTAGGCTTTAGAGTAAGTAGGCTAGTATTGAAAGGAGCAGAGCGAGTCGGCGCGTGCGTCTCTGAGGAGTGGAGTTGGGTGAACGTTAAGGGGCAGGAGCCTAGCCGAACTACTATGGCGAGTGGATAGCGCCAAAATTACCAGGAGAAGGATAACATCGTGTGAAATGCACGTGTGGAGAAGATACGTACGCCGCCGCCGTGGGGAGAGGATACGCACGCCGTCGCCATAAAATTTTTTTTTTTTAAATATATATATACACTCACCGGCCACTTTATTAGGTACACCTTGCTAGTACCGGGTTGGACCCCCTTTTGCCTTCAGAACTGCCTTAATCCTTCGTGGCACAGATTCAACAAGGTACTGGAAACATTCCTCAGAGAGTTTGGTCCATATTGACATGATAGCATCACGCAGTTGCTGCAGATTTGTCGGCTGCACATCCATGATGCGAATCTCCCGTTCCACCACATCCCAAAGGTGCTCTATTGGATTGAGATCTGGTGACTGTGGAGGCCATTTGAGTACAGTGAACTCATTGTCATGTTCAAGAAACCAGTCTGAGATGATTCGCGCTTTATGACATGGCGCGTTATCCTGCTGGAAGTAGCCATCAGAAGATGGGTACACTGTGGTCATAAAGGGATGGACATGGTCAGCAACAATACTCAGGTAGTCTGTGGCTTTGACACGATGCTCAATTGGTACTAATAAGCCCAAAGTGTGCCAGGAAAATATCCCCCACACCATTACACCACCACCACCCAGCCTGAACCGTTGATACAAGGCAGGATGGATCCATGCTTTCATGTTGTTGACGCCAAATTCTGACCCTACCATCCGAATGTCGCAGCAGAAATCGAGACTCATCAGACCAGGCAACGTTTTTCCAATCTTCGATTGTCCAATTTTGGTGAGCCTGTGCGAATTGTAGCCTCAGTTTCCTGTTCTTAGCTGACAGGAGTGGCACCCGGTGTGGTCTTCTGCTGCTGTAGCCCATCCGCCTCAAGGTTCGACGTGTTGTGCGTTCAGAGATGCTCTTCTGCATACCTCTGTTGTAACGAGTGGTTATTTGAGTTACAGTTGCCTTTCTATCAGCTCGAACCAGTCTGGCCATTCTCCTCTGACCTCTAGCATCAACAAGGCATTTGCGCCCACAGAACTGCCGCTCACTGGATATTTTCTCTTTTTCGGACCATTCTCTGTAAACCCTAGAGATGGTTGTGCGTGAAAATCCCAGTAGATCAGCAGTCTCTGAAATACTCAGACTCAGATGCTGGCACCAACAACCATGTCACGTTCAAAGTCACTTAAATCACCTTTCTTCCCCATTCTGATGCTCGGTTTGAACTGCAGCAGATCGTCCTGACCATGTCTACATGCCTAAATGCATTGAGTTGCTGCCATGTGATTGGCTGATTAGAAATTTGCGTTAACGAGCAGTTGGACAGGTGTACCTAATAAAGTGGCCGGTGAGTGTATATATAGGCTATATATATTTATTTATTTATATTTTTACAACATCAATCTCCCTATAATATGAACAAAATATGTTCAGGTTATACTTTCTCTCTTGGAAAACGGGCAAACGATAACCCTAACTCGGAAAATGAATTTAAAAAACTACAATCATTCGGAAAATGAACTGAAGTGTGTGGCGCCATGTTTTTTCCGCCATGTTTTTTGTAGTCCTAAAATGTTTAGTTAACGTTTTCCCTATTATGTGAAAATGTGTCAAGGAACTTCGCAAGTGTAATATATGTTTTAGGGACCGGGGAGCACATTTATTTGGTCAGATTTCATTTTTACTATTGTTAATTGGGTGAAATCTGGTTTTGACCTTACCCAGTAGCGCCCCCTGATGGTTTGGCCAAGGCCACAAAGGCCATGATAGAAGAAGTCAACAGCTTTCCAAAAATGTTTTCCCCATGTTTGTATCACATTGTGTTGCTTTTCTGTAAGCCTTTAAAAGAGCCTTAGGTTCAAGGTTCAAAGGGCATTCCTGAGGAGCAGGAACCACCCAGAATGTTCACAGTGGCATGTCTCTACTCTGCAGATCAAGACCTTTCCAACGATGTCTTCATTGTCATCCTACGACGTTTCATTTTTATCTTGCTCACTGACAAGGCACTTACTGATGTGTACTTTGTCACAGCCTATATAGAGCCAAGATGGATAAAATCACTAAAACATATTTTAAGGGATATTTAGTGGCAACATGTGTTCAACATTGATGGTGACCTTATCCTTAGTCATGCTTTTCAATTTGGAGCAGTTTAGACCCCATTTACCCCTTAAACTAATGTTAATGTTAATGTTTCATATACATATTTCCATATTACTTAATATGACCATTTATAGCCATTGTCTTCCCTTCCCCAGGGCTGACAGGATAGTACATAATATGGTAATGCGTATGTCTGTGTGTAGTTACATTTTTACACACAGTTGTTTTTAATTGACCAAGATATGAGCTTTTGAAAGAAAGTAGGCCTGTGCCGTATATGCAAAGGGCTTTAGAACTACAAAAAACATGGCGAAAAAACATGGCGCCGCACACTGCAGTGTATTGCATTTTCCGAACGTTTGTAGTTTTTTAAATTCATTTTCCGGGTTAGGGTTAGCGTTTTTGCCCGTTTTCAAGAGAAAGTATAACCTGATCATATTTTGTTCATATTATAGGGAGATTGATGTTGGAAAAATATAAATATAGGCTACATTCTATTTCAAGTGTTTTTTTTAGACGTGTTTCAAGCTGCTTTGTTTGTCCATGAATTGGATAAACATGAATTGTTTGGGAGTTCACATTGTGGGCACATTGTTTTTTTAACAAACTTTATTGTCAACAATATTATGACATTACAACATAAACAATAGTACAGTAAGGACAGTACTTCCGGCTGATAGGTCCTCCCAATGGGACAGGTGGTCACGGCGTCTTTCAGCCGTAGCCCCTAGCAACCTGACGTCATTGAAACATGGTGCAGGAATCAGAGCTATAGAGTAAACATAGTTGTTTATAGAGTTGTTTACTCTATAGCTCTGATACAGGAGTAATAACTTACCACAGGACGGATGCCCACACACCACTGAACGTCAAACATCGCCGAGACGATCTCCGTCAGTGACTGACGCTAAAGTGCCCTTACCGGCAGTCGCTATTTGACATTCTGGGAGTGAAACTGTGTTGTTCTGACTGAGTTTTCATAAAGATTATGCAATATTACACCCCAACTGTTTCTGTGGTGGGTTTTGAAAGCACAAAAGAAAACTGTGACCCGCTTTGAGGTTTACACCCGCAACTCAGTTTTCAAAACAGCCCAATTTGGCGAGAAAACCGTGAAGCTGGCAACCCTGCATCACCGTCACCTTAATTATAATTTATGTATTTTATAACCAGCAATTTATGTATTTTATAACCATGAAATGTCCTTGTTGGTTGTGCTTTCTTCAGGCGCCTCCACAGCGCCACGCGTGTTAATAACACGCTATTTTACGTTGAAATGCGACGTAATCAAGGGCGTAACTTTGAGTCTGCCGTTGGGGGGGTTAAACTCGCGGCATATTTATTTATTTATTTGTTTATTGAATCATTTTCTTGTGTAAAAGGTGACATGCCAATTTGCCGTTCTTGTATTAGAAATACATTGCGATACTTTTACTGATTTTGGCTACTTTTTGACTATTTATGCCATAATGACACAGTAGTTAAATTCAGTGTTTAAGCACTAGCCAACAGTGGCAGCTTCCACCTAATTGATTTTGTGTGTGTGTTCACTATCTTATGAAAAAAACACAAGAACTTAAAGATTAATCAATTGCATCACTGTATTGGCACCTACATGCAGCAAATGTATTATGCACAATTCAACTCTCAAACACATCACACAATACAGGGTGGCACACTGGAGTGCAGCTTGCACCTCTATTCTGAACATGGCAAACTGATTTCACATATTGGTGGGCATCACCAGTTCAAACTAACAAAATCTAAACAAAAGCATGTAAATACAAAAGAAGGCCTATCTGTCAATCACATTTGAAGGTATTTTACAACATATTAGGCTAAAATAAGAATTGACTAAAAGAAACAGGATGCTATACTGACGTCTATTCTGCCAGCAACTATAGTACTACTAGCAGACTATAGATATTGTTGGGCAATTCAGATAAAAGCACCAAACACCTGTTTGCGTCTCTGTGTAAAAGAAATGAACTGTGTACACACTGACTTCTTAGTTAAGAGGTCCAATTTGTCCTGATGGATCGTCCCGCGTCTGTGTGAAACGATCTGGGTTCTCATAAACCCGTTTGCGTTGGTAAGAGACGAGCAGAGTCCTACAGCGTCCGCTTGCAGAGCAGAGTCTACAGCGTCCGTTCACTCCAATAATAACCCGGTCACGGTGATAGATTACGCTAAACCCTAACGCCTGTTACCCACTGCATTCAACCGTCAACGGAAGACGGAAGGCGTGTCTGACGGAGGGGGTGTCGTTCTGATTGGCTGACGGATCCATTTTGGCCTGAAAAGATAAAATGTTCTCAACTTTTCAACGCAACTGACGGAGCCGACTTGACTGACGGAGCCACAATGCATTGCGGCTCAGCCCCATTCAAAGTCAATGGGATGCGTTGACGAACGCATCCAGTGGGCAAGAGGGGTAACCATAACCCTAACCATAACCCTTTTTGGAGTGAATTGTTTCACAGTAGACTGCGGACGCTGTAGACTCTGCTCTGCGAGCGGACGCTGTAGACTCTGCTCGTCTCTTACCACCGCGAACGGGTTTATGAGAACCCAGATGGTTTCACACAGACGCGGGAGGGAACCTTTTGCGTCATATCAGATGTCTAGGGGCGTGATGACAAAACGTCGGTATATTACGAGTTGGGATGAGAACGTGGTTGGATATTATGGCCCCCCCCTTGTTCAGATGCGTTCCGCGGTCCATGCTATAGCATGGACCGCGGAACGCATACTGAACAATAATATTCCATTTATAGTGCAATGAAATGAACACTGAGAATTCGAACACCACTACAAAATGGCGAGCACCCTATATCGTGCACTATATCCGTGATAGGGAACGATTTCGAACACAGCTCATGGTATAACAATAGGGGTATTTACCTCCTTTTCGTCACGATTTTTACTCTTTTTCGACCAACAATGAAAAAGAGTTGTCTGGCTGCCTTTCCGTGTCCTTTTCATCGCCACATTCCATTTAGCATGAACTTTCTCAACTATTCATCCCAGCGACTGCGCGAAATAGTTCGGTTTGGTAAAGAAAACGGGTTGGGTCATACCAAGTAGTCGGTGGGCCGGGCGGGGAGGGGGGGGTACTTTACAGATGATTAAAACATGATACTATCTTGCTGCCAAATTAAATTAATAAAGAAAACAAACAGAATATTTCATATTTTTCTGAATTATGTGTGATGATATTGGGGGGATTATATTAGCTGGAACTGATTTTTGGGGGGGTCATGACCCCCCTAACCCCCCCGCAAATTACGCGCCTGGACGTAATCCAGTGTTCACGAAAACGTTCACTGTCGACATATGCTTTCGGCGACTGGGTTGAACACACGATTGCAGTCAGGTCACTGTGCTGGGCTTCTCCCTCCTGCAAAGTATTTGCAAAGGTATTGAGTAGCATGAGTGTAGTACAAGACATGATGTAATGGCATGCAGTATTGTCGATGCTTGCTCAGAGTATTCATTTAGAATATATTTGTTTGTGAATGTTAGCTTAATTCAAATTGTATTCATCATTGTAATCATATACTCGTGAAAATCTGTTGATTCTTGGTATTGTACAGATAATAAATTGTTGTGTTGGGTAGATCTATCGCTCTCTTTGTGTAGCCTACAGGGAAATATGAAAACAGGCAAGAGAGGAGATTTAACACTGGTTATGTTGGCTGCCATTGTCATCTCTTTTATTTTACACCACATCAGATATTCTTAGCATTGATATCAAAATAAACTACTCAATCAATAAATAATCTACACAATTTCTTCTGTATAAATCTGATTAAATAAATCCAATAACCAAAATAAACCTTCAAATCAAATTCATTTTTCTAAACTGCAGATAATTACATTATTTTAAATATGAATGTGACTCTTTACAGATATACTGTAGTAAAAGAAAACACTTTCAGTGGTGTTTAATGCTAAGTCTGTAGACCTACCCATTTTAATTACAGTAAATTACCCAAACAAATTAGCAATTCATTATCTCAACTAAAACAATAATAGGTCTACTTTGAGAGTGAATAACAGTATCAAAAACAGGCACCATCAAAATAGCCTATTTAAACAACACTTTATCTGTCCCACACCATTATACATTGCTGTTCCAAGTGATATAAATGTGCTGTTGTATAAAACACTAGCAAATCCTAACTAAGTCATAAAATCACACTGAAGCTCTTTGTGGCCACATACCTAGTTCAGGCGGTTCTCACGGCGACGTAGGTTAGCAGGCGTCTTTGTGGCGACTAACTTGTTCAGATGTCCATGAGTAGACGTACATTTTGCTGAATTTCCGTATGTACGTCGCCGTGACACCGCCGCCGGTGGACGGAACTTCCATGCAGTCGCCGTGGCGTCGCTGCTGGTCTCTCGTCTGCAGTCCCAATCAATCCCATACAAAATTCCACACGTTCTGACGGCGGCGTAGGGTTAGACTGCTCCTTCGCCTCTTCCTGGTTAGGCTTAGGTTTGGCACTGTTCACTCGCCATAAACCTACTTCTGTTTCATGGCACCCACCCGCCGCTAATGAGTGCCATATGCATTAGGGACACCAAATAAAACCTAAATCGATCTGCATTCATAACTTATTTTAATGAAGCAAGAGTAACGTTACACAAATGGCTCCTAAAAGAAAATTCAGGTATGGTGCTCAAGAGCGGAAGAAGAGGAAGTTGGAGAAGGTAAAAAGAACACAGGATAAAGACTGCGGTCCAAATGAGCCGTCGTTCGTCTTCGCGGAGTCAAGTCAGCCGCACAAACATTTTAACTGCGCCCGTATCATGGAACTTACGGCGAATGCTCAAGCGCTAGTTTTCCGGTTTGTGTGTGTGTGTGTGTGTGTGTGAATTTTAAACAGGAAAAATGCCTTATGCTCCATTTTTACTGTACAATAACAACACTTTGGTCCATAAGTTCAGGCAATGGTTGGTACAGTTCACTTCAGGACCACCCTGACTACTCCCTCACTCATTATCAAACATTTTTACTGTATACTTTTGGAGAAATTAAGCCTCAAAGTTGCATCTTTAGCTTCTTTTAAACATGACAAAACGGTCTAATACTCCATATTTACTGTACAATAACATCACTTTGCTCCATAAGTTCAGACAAAGGTTGGGTACAGTTGACTTCAGGACCACTCTGACTACTCCCTCACTCATTTATCAAACATTTTTTACTGTATCATTTTGGAGAAATTAAGCCTCAAAGTTGCATGTTTAGCGTGGGTGGTGAATTTTAAAACAGGAAAAAGGGCCTTATACTCCATATTTACTGTACAATAACATCACTTTGGTCCATAAGTTCAGGCAATGGTTGGTACAGTTGACTTCAGGACCACTCTGACTACTCCCTCACTCATTATCAAACATTTTTACTGTATACTTTTGGAGAAATTAAGCCTCAAAGTTGCATTTTTGATATTTGGTTTTGAACAGGATAAAATGCCTTATACTCCATATTTACTGTACAATAACATCACTTTGGGCCATAAGTTCAGGCAATGGTTGGTACAGTTGACCTTCAGACCACCCTGGCTACTTCCTCACTCATTATCAAACAATTTATACTGTATCATTTTGGAGAAATTAAGCCTCAAAGTTGCATCTTTAGCGTGTGTGAATTTTAAACAGGAAAAAGGCCTTATACTCCATTTTTACTGTACTATAACATCACTTTTCTCCATAAGTTCAGACAAAGGTTGGTACAGTTGACTTCAGGACCACCCTGACTACTCCCTCAGTCCATTATCAAACATTTTTACTGTATCATTTTGGAGAAATTAAGCCTCAAAGTTGCATGTTTAGGTCGGTGTGTGTGAATTTTAAACAGGAAAAAGGCCTTATACTCCATATTTACGTACAATAACATCACTTTGGTCCATAAGTTTAGGCAATGGTTGGTAGAGTTGACTTCAGGACCACTCTGACTACTCCCCTCACTCATTATCAAACATTTGTACTGTATACTTTTGGAGAAATTAAGCCTCAAAGTTGCATCTTTAGCGTGTGTGTGAATTTTAAACAGGAAAAGGCCTTATACTCCATTTTTACTGTAAAATAACATCACTTTGCTCCATAAGTTCAGACGAAGGTTGGTACAGTTGACTTCAGGACCACCCTGACTACTTCCTCAGTCATTATCCAAACATTTTACTGTATCATTTTGGAGAAATTAAGCTCAAAGTTGCATCTTTAGCTTCTTTTAAACATGACAAAACGGTCTAATACTCCATATTTACTGGTACAATAACAACACTTTGGTCCATAAGTTCAGGCAATGGTTGGTTACAGTTGACTTCAGGACCACTCTGACTACCTCTCTCACTCATTATCAAACATTTTTACTGTATACTTTTGGAGAAATTAAGCCTCAAAGTTGCATCGTTTAGCGTGTGTGTGAATTTTTAAACAGGAAAAAAGGCCTTATACTCCATTTTTTACTGTACTATAACATCACCTTTGCTTTGTTCTCAATGATACAGTAAAAAATGTTTGATAATGACTGAGGAAGTAGTCAGGGTGGTCCTGAAGTCAACTGTACCAACCTTTGTCTGAACTTATGGAGCAAAGGGATGTTATTTTACAGTACATTCACAACTGGAGTAGTAAGGCCTTTTCCTGTTTAAATTCACACACACGCTCAAAGATGCAACTTTGAGGCTTAATTTCTCCAAAAGTATACCAGTAAAAATGTTTGATAATGAGTGAAGGGGAGTAGTCAGAGTGGTCCTGAAGTCAACTGTACCAACCATTTGCCTGAACTTATGGACCAAAGTGTTGTTATTGTACAGTAAATATGGAGTATAAGCCGTTTTGTCATGTTTAAAAGACGCTATAAAAGATGCAACTTTGAGGCTTAATTTCTCCCAAAATGATACAGTAAAAATGTTTGATAATGACTGAGGGAAGTAGTCAGGGTGGTCCCTGAAGTCAACTGTACCAACCTTTGTCTGAACTTATGGAGCAAAGTGATTTATTTTACAGTAAAAATGGAGTATAAGGCCTTTTTCCTGTTTAAATTCACACCCACGCTAAACATGCAACTTTGAGGGGGCTTAATTTCTCCAAAATGATACAGTTAAAAATGTTGGATACTGAGTGAGGGAGTAGTCAGGGTGGTCCTGAAGTCAACTGTACCAACCATTGCCTGAACTTATGGACCAAAGTGTTGTTATTGTACAGTAACTATTGGAGTATTAGACCGTTTTGTCATGTTTAAAAGAAGCTAAAGATGCAAATTTGAGGCTTAATTTCTCCAAAAATGATACAGTTATAAATGGTTGATAATGAGTGAGGAAGTAGCCAGGGTGGGTCCTGAAGTCAACTGTACCAACCATTGCCTGAACTTATGCCCCAAAGTGATGTTATTGTACAGTAAATATGGAAGTATAAGGCATTTATCCTGTTCAAAAACAAAATATCAAAAATGGCAACTTTGAGGCTTAATTTCTCCAAAAGTTATACAGTAAAAATGTTTGATAATGAGTGAGGGGAGTAGTCAGAGTGGTCCTGAAGTCAACTGTACCAACCATTGCCTGAACTTATGGACCAAAGTGATGTTATTGTACAGTAAATATGGAGTATAAGGCCTTTTTCCTGTTTTAAAATTCACACACGCTAAACATGCAACTTTGAGGCTTAATTTCTCCAAAATGATACCAGTAAAAATGTTTGATAATGAGTGAGGGAGTAGTCAGAGTGGTCCCCTAGAAGGTCAACTGTACCAACCTTTGTCCTGAACTTATGGAGCAAGTGATGTATTGTACAGTAAATATGGAGTATTGAGAACCGTTTTTGTCCATGTTTAAAGAAGCTAAAGATGCAACTTTGAGGCTTAATTTCCTCCAAAAGTATACAGTAAAAATGTTTGATAATGAGTGAGGGGAGTAGTCAGGGTGGTCCTGAAGTGAACTGTACCAACCATTGCCCTGAACTTATGGCCCAAGTGATGTTATTGTACAGTAAATATGGAGTACTAAGGCATTTTATCCTGTTCAAAAACCAAATATCAGAAATGCAACTTTGAGGCTTTAAGTTTCTCCAAAATGATACAGTAAAAATGTTTGATATTGATTGAGGAAGTAGCCAGGGTGGTCCTGAAGTCAACTGTACCAAACCATTGCCTGAACTTATGGACCAAAGTGTTGTTATTGTACAGTAAAAATGGAGCATAAGGCATTTTTCTCTGTTTTAAAAAATTCTCACCACACACACACACACACACAAACCACACACAACACACACACACACACACACACACACACTACCACACACACACACACACACACAAACCGGGAAACTAGCGCTTGAGCATTCGCCGTAAGTTCCATGATACCGGGCGCCAGATAAATCGTTTGTGCGGCTGACTTGACTCCGCGAAGACGAACGACGGGTCTCATTTGACCGCAGTGGATAAAGGTAAATGTGATTGTTTGATGAATCTGATTGAATGAATCTGACAGTTGTGTGTTTTTACCAAACACAAGAATATTAGCCACAGTTTAAAATCGGGTCGATGATGTTGTACATATGACATCAAACCATTTCTTGAGAATTGGGACAAAACCTTATTTTGGCAGGGTTTTGATTTTTTTAACCTTCAATTACGCTTGGGGAAATATATTTAAAAGATCAAGTCTTGGCTATTAAACTTTGTAACGGCCCACCGCCCAGTGATTTAAAAATGTTTTTAACCCTTTTTTTAATAGCATTTTTTTCCAGCTGACTTCAATTTGTCAACTCAGTCAGGCACACAAAAAGTCCTACTATTATAATATAAAACATGAAGGAGATTTTTCTTTTTTTAAATACAAGATTATTTAATTAGTTGTATAATCAAAGCGTAGATGTCAACTCTCATAAGATGGGAATATCGGATGGAGTAGTTATTTTATTTTTCAAAGTTGCTAAGAGTTCTCTAAATGCTAATCAAAATACACCTTTTTAAACCATAATTCATATTTAGTTTTGATTTAGGAGGGCAATGGAGTTGACCTGGGGGTCCGTTTCACAAAGCAGGTCAACAACCTCTGAGTCCTAATCCTAAAAGTTGATCTACACTGAGATAGAAAACTCTGAGTTTTCGGTTTCCAGAACAGTGGATTTGAGTTAATTTAATCAACTCAGAGTAGTTTCACCTAGAGTTAAGCACGTGCACCACAACTACAACAAGCCAGCATCAATGGAGCCCCGATTCGACGAGTCACCATGGCAACGGGGAAGAGGAGGTCTACGTTTTTCACCAACCTCGAATTGGAAATCCTAATGCGCTCATATGGCGAGTTTCAACACGTTTTTAGAAAGAAGTGCAACACTGCTGCGTAAGTTTAAATGTTGTCCTTTGCAATCACAATAATATTACTGCTTGAATGGTAGCCTATTCATTTATTTCATTTAGGTGCAATCCCGCGGGGGAGAAGCGCACTTGGCAGCAGCTTAAGATGACATAAGACCTCGGCATGATCATTTTGATCATGTTTACCTTCATCCACGGGATCGTTGTCAAAAGCAGTGCTCGAAGTGGGCCGGCGTCGTGCCAATGTATGTATCCCCTGGCCGCGGGAGCGCGCATTCATTCAGCGAAGGCGGAGAAACAGTGGTGCGCTTGCTTTCACCCAAGTTAATTAAAACTAACAACAATTGCATTGTTTAATTCAATGTTCTGGTGTTGTCATTATCTATGAGGTTTTGCAAAATAAATACTTTTATTCTTTTGTAGCCTACGTCTTAATGTACTACGTAGGCTACTGAACGGAAAAAACCAAGGCAATAATTTCTTCATGTGATTTGACATTTATGACACGCTGTACTTCAAGTCCTGGTATGGAATTTGTCGAACTAAATAAACGTTCGATATCCAAAATCAAGATCGCTGTGTTTTTTTCTGGCTTTGTTGTTTTCCTGGCTTCAATTACGTCTATTAAATCTACTTCACTCGAAATGTACTATAATAGACAGATGAAGCCTGACTCATCAAATGATATATTTTAACAAACTTTCCTTCTCTTCTAGCCAAAGACATAAGGGGGGGGGGACACATTATTTCCAGACTGTTTACCTGTCTGCCATAATTTGTATCCCCCCCCATCCAAAATGGACAGAATGAAGCTGACCATCAAATGATTTATTTTTATGTATACTTCACATACTACTCTATAACCTCTGGGATTATGACAACCTTTCCTTCTCTTCTAGCAAACATATGGGGGGGAAACACATTATTTCAGACTGTTTACCTGTCTGCCATAATTTGTATCCCCCCTCAAAATGGACAGATGAAGCCTGACCATCAAATGATTTTTTTATGTATACTTCACATACTACTCTATAACCTCTGGGATTATGAACAACATTCTTCTCTTCTAGCCAAAGATATGGGGGGGAAACACATTATTTCAGACTGTTTACCTATCTGCCATAATTTGTATCCCCCCCCCTCAAAATGGACAGATGAAGCCTGACCATCAAATTATTTATTTTATGTATACTTCACATACTACTCTATAACCTCTGGGATTATGAACAACTTTCTTCTCTTCTAGCCAAAGATATGGGGGGGGAACACATTATTTCAGACTGTTTACCTGTCTGCCAGAATTTGTATCCCCCCCTCAAAATGGACAGATTAAGCCTGACCATCAAATGATTTATTTTATGTATACTTCACATACTACTCTATAACCTCTGGGATTATGAACAACTTTCTTCTCTTCTAGCCAAAGATATGGGGGGGGGGGGGGGGACACATTATTTTCAGACTGTTTATTCTGGTCTGCCCCGATTGATGGATTGATGCATGACTAATAATGTGTTTCCCCCCCATATCCATTATGACCACAATATCTCCAGGCTTAAGATTCTCCTTTCCTGGTTCCACTTTTGCCTCTCCTGCAACAGAGGTAGGTATTCCCGTACCATCGTTTCCAAAAAAGGTCAGATATAGGCTAGAGTTACCCTCTTTCTCTGGTTTGAGTTACCTCCCTTTGTGAAATTTCAGGGTTAATAAACTCAGGGTTTTCACTAAACCTGCTTTGTGAAACAGACCCCTGTTATGGTTGAGACACACACAGCAATATTATTTCCTGAATCTTTCACAAAATAGAAAGCTTACCAGTGCTTGAGCAGCATTCCCGACTTTTTTGAAACCAGGAAGTGAGACAGGGGTCCCTAGGATATAGCTAACCCTTTTTATGCATGATTAAATTATGCTTTTGTAGAAATCTGATGGAGTTGACAAAAACTGGGACACAACTTTAAAGGGCCAACATTGTTTCATAAAAAAAAATTAAACAAAGATGATTATAATTAGGGCTGTCAAACGATTAACATTTTTTATCTAATTAATCACAAGGTTTCCTGAATTAATTTCGATTAATCACAATCCTAAATATGACTGAAAAATTCATTTTATGTGTACTGTTCTCAGAACAGAAAGATAAATGACAAGAAGCGGATATTACATTTGTTTTTTATTAACGACAAATCCAGAAAAAATAATTTTGGCAACAACTGAATGGAACAATTACATGTGGCCTTTTACTTATTCATCTTTTAGCAGTTGCTAAGGCAAAATAACTTGTTGACAAGTTCTGAATGTAAAGGGACCGTTTCTGCTGCACAATATGGCCTGCGACTGAACCACACAACGTAGTAGTGTGGATCACTGGCGTAACAACGTGATGATGGGCCCGGTGCAAATAATATTTTAGGGCCCCGCGTTTGTTGACGGCGGGGGGGGGGGGGTGCTGCGCGGCTTTGTTGACGGGGGGGGGGTGCTCTGCGCGAGTTGTTGACCGGGGGGGGGGGGGGGGGGGGGGGGATGTAGACTGAGAAGAGTCGTTCGCATGGACCCGTGAATGCAGGAGTCGCTAGATATTTGTGGGCAAGCAGGGCCCGCAAATATTATTGTTATACTCGAACCTGTCCGTCAGAGGGCCAACCGGTTCGTCGGACTCCTCCATCTCGCTGTGTCAGCAATGCTGTTTACGCGACGAGGAATGAACGCCGCCGGGGGTTGAATTGTGGGTAAAACAGGGCGGGATATGCGTTAATGCGTTAAAAAAATTATCGCGTTAATTCTAGGAAATTAATCACTTGCGTTTAACGCGTTTAATTTTGACAGCCCTAATTATAATAGTACATTTTACACCTATGTTATCAGTAGGTATTTTTATTTTTAGATTTCGAAGACTTTTAACACAGTTTTTATTGTTTGAAGTTGTGAATTCTTGTCTGGGACAACAGTGTTTTCTGGCACAGGGCAAGTTTAGAAGTTAAAAAAAATTAAAGCAGAACAAACCATTTTATAAATGATATTTATTTCATATATAAATCCTTTTAAAAAATGGAATTAGTGTGTTGATAAGTAATAATTTAATAAAAAATACATGATTTGTCCCAATTCTTAAGAATGGGTGCACATTAAATATCTCTGGATTGCTGCATGCTAGAGACATACTTATTTTTAGCCAAGATGCTAATCGTTGTGCCATTTCAATGAGGGATTTGCTGCGATCGTTTTAGTTTAAATATGTACATTTTATTATTTATTACTTTGAATACTTTGCAATTGTTAATTGGTTCTTAACTTCACACATTTTAACATAGTTTTATACATTGTTTTTAAAAAAAAGTGTGTGTGTGTGTGTGTGATAAGCAGTGTGTGATTTGGTGGTTGCGCTGGGAGTTTTTTAGGGCCACAAACAAAATCGTGTTTAGGGCCACCAAAATCCTAGGGCCAGCCTGCGTACACAGGCCGTTTACGGCTGCCACCGCTAAGGGTAGATATCGGGTAGTAGGGCGAGGTTCCTGTGTTAGGTAGGGCCGAGGTAGTGGGGGAAAGTTAAGTGGATTTAAACAGACTTATTCATGTAAAGTTGTGTGTCTTTGTGTCTGTCGCATGTGGTTTATGTCAAGTGTTATTGATTTTAAAAAAGCAGTGTAGAGCCATAGTAGGCTACCAGGGTGGGGAATGCAGCTGAGGGACAGATCCTCAGGTGCCGCTGCACATGTTCCCTTATAGCACGTATAAGTTTGCAGGGGGAGTGATTTTGCTTGCGGTGCAATATTGTATGTTGTGCGTCATACTGAGTTGTTATGTGCAGATTATATGAACAGCATTATCCAGAATGCACTGCGTGTACAGGCAGTACAGGTTATGGATGTATGTTGAAAGTCGCTCCAGTAAAGTTCGAACAAAACCTACGCTGGGTGTGTCACAGTCTGTCCCTCTCTCACCTGCCTCTCAGTACTTTTCATCCACTCTCCACTCACCTGCCAGCCACGCCCCCTCAGGTCAACTCCTCTTACCTGCTTCCCATTACCAATCAGGCCAGTATTTAAACCCTCCCTGCTCACTCACGCGCTGCCAGATTGTTCTTGCTTGCACTAGACTCTCCAGCTTTCATTCCAGACTGATCTCCCATTGCCGACCCCACCTGGATCTCGTCTGCCTCTCCTGCCTTGCCCCCGCCTGGATCTCGCCTGCCTCTCTGCCTTGTCCCCGCCTGGATCTCGTCTGCCTCCCCTGCCTAGCCCCCGCCTGGATCTTGTCTGCCTCTCTGCCTAGCCCCTCGTCTGGATCTCTTCTGCCCCTCCTGCCTAGCCCTCACCTCGATCTGGTCTGTCTATACAGTATATAATACTACCCCTGTCTGTACTGATTGAGAATAAACCCTCTTTTGTTTCCCATCTAGAAGTCTGTAGTGTGCTGCATTTGGGTTCATACTGCACCTGTTACACCGTGTGAGTACTATTTAAAATGCACTACACGGCATAACAATACCATTGTTCTGATTTTGGGAAATGGCTGGTAATATTGATCTATATATGTATATGTGTGGAAGTTATAAAGCAGTTTACATTTGCTATGTACTTTAAAATGATGCTTTACATGGAACACTTAAAAATATTCAGTAAGAGAACTGCTTGAATAACAAAACGTCCTGCCATAAGAATTATATACAAACAGTATATATATTTAGTATCTTTATTTGAATTAAGAATTTCGTGTACATCAAGAATGTTTATGTTGAATGTCTGTCTAAGAAGGGAGAATTGTAGTGTCACACTGATGTGATGTGTAAACAATGAATAGGACAGACTTGTTGACATGCATTGTTCATCTTAGGAGGGGTGTCTTTGTTGGAGTCAGTAGTATTCTCCTCCTTGGTTTCCCTGTGTCTGTGTGTTTGGACTCCCCATTCTCCTTGATTATCCCATTTTCCTTGATTACCTGCTCACCTGTCTAACTGCTCAAGCCTGCCAGCCATCAACTCATCAGCCCTGCAGTATTTAAACCCTGGTTCTCCATCCACTTACCGCCAGATCGTTGTATCTACAAGCCTGGATCATACCATTCACTACAGCCATATTCTCTCACCACTGCCAGCAGGAGCTACACCTCACCATTTAATTCCCCGGATTTCCAATAAAGCCTGTCTTTTTGAATCGTATCATCCGAGTTTGTGATCTGCTTTTGGGTTCGTTGTTTAACGTAACAGTCTTCTACTTACAAGTTCCTTTAGGGTATCCTAGGGTATGAAAGATCTTCAGAATTGTTGGACTCACCTTAAATCTTGTCAAGTGATTCTCGGTTGCCCGGTAACCGATACGATCTCCAATCACAGTAGTTCTCTTTTCTCTCTTTAGTTCGGGTTCTTTCTCATTTTCTGTTTTGGCAACAGAGAGTGATGGGTCGATCTAAAAATAACTATTTGTTTTTAGATGCATGTCATTAATGAGCAGATGGATGTAGAGCAGGTAGATTGTGGGGTTTGAACCCAAAACCTTTCCTCTCTGGACAGAGGGTCTAAAGAGCTCTGGATCCAAGTCAAGACACCTACTTTTCCCTGAACAGTCTGCCAGAGGAACTGAGGGCAGAGATTTTTGTTCTTATTCTTCTTCACTTCATGCACTTTGTGTTGCTGTTTTGCACAAACAGCACTCAATGAATAAAGTGAGTGTTTCTCAACCAGGGTTATGTCAAGTGGATATGTGGACGTAAGTCCGGTAGTCCTAGTCTCTCTAATCCTTGAGGCGTTGGTCCTCAAACACAAGACCAGCTCCTCAGGAACAATACAGTTCCTTCCAGGTACTCTATTGTTTCTACAAAACCTATTTAACACTGCACAGCTACCGAATATATCAAACCCTCAAGCACATTTCTACATGTCACATATTTCATGTTAGAAATATCTGACAATGATAATGGAGTTAATAAGAATTTTGTGCAACATTGTGATTTGGAAAGATTTAATATTTATGGTCGTGTGTGTGTATGTGTGTTTGTGGAGATGTGTGTTGGTGCATTTGTGTGTATGTGTATGTGCATTTGAGAGAGAGAAGGAGAGCGAGAGAAAAAAAACAGATGTGTGCGTGCAGTCGAGGGGCGGAGAGAGGGTTAAGGTAAACAAACTCCTGCCTTCTCTCTCTCTCTCTTTCACACACACACACACACATACACAATAAGTCTCTCCCACATTATGTAACTCAACACCCCACAGTAAAGCAGCCTCCCACCCACCGTTGGCCTGCAGTAGCCAGAGAACGCTACGAGGAGAGTAGCCTACATAACCTCTGCGCTTTAAGGTAAGCCACAACACGTCTCTCTTCTGCAGTTGATCTGAAAATAAACCATGGTTCTGTTGACAACAGCCTGCACATTGGCCATTATATGTACTTTAGCTTTCCAGTATTGGAGGGTTGGAGGAAAACAGGAAATGTGCATTGTGAGTCCAAAGGAGGCTGTGTGTTCAGCCTGTGTTGTGGGTACATAAACACAGTGGTATGAAGACTTGCGTGACTGAGACTGATTAGTATGTGTGCTGTAACTGGAGATTGCTGTGTGTTAAAACAATATTTCACATCTTCTACAACACAAACGTATTTGTACATTTCAAGTTTACAATGTGGGGCTAACTTTCCTAAAGATTCCAAGTAGTATTTGATAGGATTAACTGAGTTAACTAGGTTAAGTAACATTTTACTAAAGCTATTTACTCTTACTGCTTTTTGTACTTTATTTATACTTGTATATTATGGTTATATTTATACTGTTTGAAACTAGTCCATTTACTTTTTTTTTACTGTAACAAGTAAATAAACATAAACATTCATAAACAAATCAGTTTGTATGTAATGATTTACTATGGCTGTAATAGTAACAACAATAATAGTAATAACAATAACAGTAATAACAATTTAACAACCAGGTGCCATCTCCTTAAGTTGCATCTCCTTAAGCACACAGCTAGCACAGCAGTAGTATTTATATATTTTTTGCTTTATAATTCTGATATTTTCTTCAGTTTCAGCTAAAAAAGCATTTGCATGCTTTGTTTTCTCAATCCTCAGAGTTGGATTATGGGGCTCCTTCCAGGCTTTAGCTCTGTTGTGCTAGCCATGGGGCTAGCACTCTGGATGCTGCTAGCGTCCAGGGCGGTAAAGTCCTTGTGTTCCCAGTGGATGGCAGCCATTGGATCAACATGAACCTGCTGATCGAGGGTCTCCACACCAGGGGTCACGAAGTCACGGTGGTCCGAACATCCACTAGCTGGTACATCAAGGAGCAGTCCCCCCACTACCAGTCCGTCACCATCACCCTGTCTGAAGCCATGAACATGGAAAAACAGGACTTCTTTGTTCACATGTGGCCAAGGTACTGACCCTCCAGAAAGAAGGGGTCCATAATTACCTTTGTCTCTTTCTAACAGGCAAATGTGACAATGTTGTCCAGTATTCA
>JAOPHQ010003146.1:145000-230848 GCA_030340625.1 Merluccius polli | reverse complement strand
GAGAGAGAAAGAGAGAGAGAGAGAGAGAGAGAGAGAGAGAGAAAGAAAGGGGGAAAGAGAGAGAGAGAGAGAGAGAGAGAGAGAGAGAGAGAGAGAGAGAGAGAGAGAGAGAGAGAAAGAAAGGGGGAAAGAGAGAGAGAGAGAGAGAGAGAGAGAGGGGAAGGAAGCGGGAGAGAGAGGGAGACAGAGGGAGAGAGATGGGAGACAGAGTGAGAGAGGAGAGAGAGAGAGTAGCGAGGTGTCTAGCTAGAACAGAGCTGATTTGAGAGGGCCTTATTAAATCTGTTTACATTCCCTGCTGGGTCCCCCTCTGTCGGAGACTTTCTACTCTATGGGACATTTTCTGAGGAGGTTTCAAACCAAAATGGCTGACTCTAATTAACGGGGACCTGCAGAGTCCCACTGGCCAATTATATTCCTCTCCTTGTCCCTGCCTACCAGCATTATTGCTGCTCAGCGGTCCACTTGGCCGTGCTTGTGAGCTATCTGGCTGCTAAACCCCCCCCCCCCCCCCCCCCTCCTCCCACTGCGGTCCCTGGGCTACGGACAGCACGCGCCGCATGGCTCCTCACTAGCCACAACACGCAGCCCTCTCTGGCTAGCGGTAAGGACAACAAACAGCAGCCCGAAGACACAGCTTCTTCCACTCATAAACCATACATCCTACACCGAGCGCCGACTTCAGAGCCAGCCGCCGCCGCGGCGGACGCCCCGTTTTAAAGCTGCAGTGACGGAAAAAAACACACACAGGCGCTGATGCAGACACACCAGGCGCCGTTGGAAACGCGGCGGCGTTAACTAGAACTCACAACTTCTGCTTAAGTGTTAATTGGGATGCATAACTTATGCTATGACAATATGATACATTCTTTAATGCAACCAAGCCTCGACTTGTTTTCATCAGACTTATTTTGGTCGAGATTCTCGTGGCAGCGCTCCTTGTGGAGCGTTTTTCCTTCCTTACTTGAACTTTCGTATTTTCGACAACACGTCTGCACACAATCTAATAAAGATAAAATATGCATTTGTCTCCTCATTATCATTTCCTTGCCTCCTCAAAGCAACAGTGGCTCACATATTCATCAGCATAATACCGCGACTATATATCTTGCCTACAGACGACATTCCCCGCACAATTTCCACTCATCAATCCCCACTATGGATATTAAGTGTCTCCGTCAGCGGCGTCGCCTCCGCCGGTATCTACGTGCGTATCTAAATGTATATATATACAGTAACACAATCAGTTTAAATCAGTTCATGGGTGAAAATTAAAATGGCGGGGAGGGGGGGGGGGAGAGCGAAGGGGGGGGGGGGGGGGGGGAGGGGCATCCATTTGGCGGCAGTGTGGGTCTCCTTACCATCTTTGGCTGCGTCAGCAATCCTTTCTCTGCCCAGCCCTGGAGCTGTGGGAGCTCTGCCTGACGCCACTGAGTCTCTGTCGACCCCTACGGAGCGGAGCACAGGGAGGGACGCAGGGCCCGCCGGTCAGAATCACACACTCACTGTACAGTGTCGGGCATTAAGGGTGGTGGGGAGCGGGTGGTGGTGGTGGGGGTGGTGGTGATGATGTGGTGAAGGGAAGGCGGTTGGTCGGGGTGAAGGCGTTGCAGTTTGCGGGGGGTGGGGGGTGGGAGAGGTGCGTTACTGAAGATCTACACACAGTATGAACACCTTTACAGTCGGTCCACCGGTCACACTAAAACAAAGACAGGTGGCTTTTTTCTTTTTTATTGGTGGGTAAAGGGTGAAGGCAATAGAGCTCATCGAATGTGTGTGAATTTGGGACACTGAAGACACCAAATACACACATTCAGATTAAATTAAATATGAATTGTGATTTTTTTTTCTTCTCAAAATAACTAGCTATTATAAAAGATTGAATTCAATATATTAGTGCTTGAACTGGGCTGATATGAGCACAGCTATGTGTGTGTGTGTATTTGTGTGTGTGTGTGCGTATGTGTGTGTGTGTGTGTGGACATGGGGAGCCTGATGTTGTGGCTACAGTGATCCTGGCAGCGATTATAATGAGGGTTTCCCTCTCGCGCTCTGTGGGTAAACAAGCCGCTGGTGCAAGAGACAGAAGCCCCACAAATGAGCACGAGGAAATGTGTTCGCTCGATCTCCAGGGCTCACATGCCTGTAGGTAGCTAGCCACACTACAAGCAGCCAATTTAGCTGGAGAGAAGGAGGAGAGGAGGGATGACCTCTGCCTTCATTTGCTCCTTCACAACGACGAGGAGAGGAAGCAGGGGATCAGATGGTGGGAGGGGAAAGAGGGAGAACGGCAAGACAAGGGGTGAGTAATGGGCGAGGCACCTTCCCCGATACTTCAAAAGAAAGACTGAGGATGGGGAGGAGAGAGAGAGAGAGGGGAGAGAGAGAGAGAGAGAGAGAGAGAGAGAGAGAGAGAGAGAGAGAGAGAGAGACTGTGAGCATGTTGTGTTGTCGACCTGTCTTGTAAAGTAAGGCCAGGATGCGTAATGGCAGCCTGAATGAAAATGACCTGTCAGGCAGGCAGAGCAGGGGGGATACAGGAGGGCACAGGGGTTAGGGGGATAGATAATATAGTTTCTGCCATTGACAGTTTACTGGGAATTGTGAGGATTTCGGGGGAATGATCTGTTTGAATCAGCAAGCCAAACCACCTTTGTTTTAGTCGGGGTGAAGACCAAAGGGTTACTGTATATGCAGCACCAAAATCGGCTATATATCATAAAATACTTGCATTTTAACATTCACACACAATTGGCAAAGCTTTCAGATGTCGCTAGTTCATTTTAGTGAATGCAGGCATGCCAGAGTCGGAGAGGTAGATTAATCATTTTTTGAAAGAGCCTTGAATGGACATTGTTGGGGATAGATTCACCCTATACTTATATACATATCTGTGTATGTGTGTGTGTGTGTGTGTGGCCAGCTGGAAGGCTAACCTGAAAGAAGAAACATTAGGCAGATGTGAAACAGTAAAATCATATTTCACCACATCTATGATTTTACATTCTCCGTTGGTGTGAGAAGGAATGGCGTGCCGCAGCAGGCAATGTTGTTGTAGCATGTATTAAATGTGGAGAGCAAAATGCGAGAAGCAGCAAGCAGATGTATATGATTTCTCAATTTGCAATCGCTAGAGTACAGTACAAACAGGCATCATGTAGGGAGCGGAAACAATATTGCATTCCTCACAAGTGTGAATTTCATTTTTTCAAACAGTGCTCCATGCGCAATATTTGATGCACAACCATTCACGGACTGTATGAAACACACTCAACCACTCACTCAAAAAATACACACACAGGCACACGCACACACACACACACACACACACACAATATCTCATCTTTCTTAATTTTCTCCCTGTCCCCAGGTTTATCACATGAACACACTCAGTGCGTCTTCTGATAAAATCTCAAATAACACCGGAATAAAGGCGCAATGCAATTACATTTACCAACCATTGAGATGAAAAACTGCTCATGGATGCATTTTCAATTATTCAGGGAATACATTCTGGTCTGCTCTCAGAGGCTGGGGAGACTCATTATGTAATCAATACACTCTATAACACCATTAATATTTGATGCCACGAAAGAGCTTCCTGTCTTATTGGGCTCCTGGCCAGTGGTTTATGGGTAGTGCAGTCAAATAGGACATGCCACATCCGCCTACTGTGAAGAACACATTTTCCCTGTTCTGATAGTCTGGACGAGCAGCACAGGGCGCGGTCAATTCACAGCGTCGCTTTAAATATGTGCACTTCATTCTGAAAGACATTCTGTGCCTGCGCGATATATACGGGTTATGATTCTCTCCCTCTCTCTTTGCTCTCTCTCTCTCTCTCCGTCACCCGCTATGTGTCACCTTCACTAGCTACACGGGGAAAATTTACATACTTCAGACGCCTCTCTCTAGTTCTCTCTCGCCCCATTTTCCTTATTTCCTGCCCTCGCTCCTCTGCTGCCTCCCGACACTATAAAACCACCAGCACCCGTTTTATTGCCGCTGCGTTACGGGGCCCTCTCTCTCTCTCTCTCTCCCCGTTACTACGGAGCTTACACAATTAATTTAGCCTGACTTGGGCAGGATAGATGGAGGCTGTAAAGACTGCAGAGGTGGATCACTCTGCTGCTCCTGCTGCTGCTGCTGCCGCATCGTTTTTACTGACGGACGCGTTGCTTTGCGGCAACAAAATGGAGCCACTCAGACCGTCCAGGGGTGCCTCTTACCCCGTATTGCTATTCCTTCCACCTTGTTGATGTTCCTTTTACCGACATTTTACTGATAAAAGACGGAAAAACGGGACAGAGCTAAGGCTAGTTAACAAGACAAGTAGGCTAATAGAAACGGCTATACTGTGCGTGCAGATATCATGTGACCATATCAAGTATATGTAGGTAAATAAACAGTATAATATACTGCAAAAACGTGTAGATCCACCACTTCTTCTGCTGTCGAGCTGAGTCCAGACTATTTCCTCCTCTGGCGACTGAGAAAGGATTGGAGTTCTTGTGAGACCAGGGGAGAGACAGAGATTTATACCACTTTACTATCTCTGTTTCTTGGCCAGCTAAGTTCCCTCTAATTCTCTTTGCGCTATTGATTTTTTATTTTTCTCTTTGCTCTTCTCCCCGGGCCCTTCTCTCTCACTGCCCTCACGCCCCCCCATATCTCTCGTCTGCTCTCTCTCTCTCTCTCTCTCTCCCTCTCTTTCTCTCTGCCTTCTCGCTCCCCATACCTCTCTCTCTCTCTCTCTCCACCGCCTCCCTTCCTGCAGTGTCTTGTGGGCTTTGTGACAGACATCTTGCACGTCAGACTGTTGCTGCCCAGGATCAATTAGAAAAAAGCATTTTAGGCTGGGGCTATAGGCTCACACCCGCACAAACACTATATATATACACATACACACACGCACACACACACACAAACGATCCACACACGCAGACATTGGGGCACCCGCGTTGCGATAAACACCCTCAGACGTACAGGCTAACATAAACGCCAAGGCAAAACAGAATACACACATCTCTGCACTACTTGATGCACTCTGGCCTGCCTGCCTCCAGTCCCATCGATCCACACCTCCTTTACTAAATGGCTTCTGTCCTCCTCTGTCCACCGCCTTCTTCCTCTCTGTAGGACTCGGGGTAATGAATGTTGCAGACTGCGATAGACCTGCACGTTAGCTATTCTTCATTTAACTTTAGTTTTACTTTTCTCTCTCTCCGTCTCTCTCTTTCTGTCTGGGTTGTTTCTTCGCTCTCCTGCAGCTCTTTAATGTTTTGGTACGAACGATGTGGCTTCCTCGCACTCACCCTTTGTGTAGTCCACATAATGCTTGCACAGGGTCAAAGGTCAAAAGATGGATACTATTGCTGTATTGTGTATATTTTTTAGAAGAGAACAGCTATAACATAAGCCTGTTTTTTATTCAGAGGCTTAGTGTAACTGATTATCCCAAGGCTGACGAAAAATAAGTTGTATTGTTTCTTTCTGCACTATTTCATGCGGTAATGGAGGCAGTGAAGAGACAGACACAACAGCCTCAAGGACAAAGACTGAGAGGACCGAGGGTATTCACACACATGCACAGAGACACACACGAGCACACACACAAACACACACACACACACTCAAACACACTCTCCTTTGCTCATCCAAACTGTAGTCGGAACTAGAGCCATTTGTCCACTGGCTAAATCCCAATTCTGCACCAACGCATGCAGAAAATTGGTGAGCATCTTGACTCTGGAGATGACACTTCAATTTGTGCGGCTCCAGTGACCGGTGCTCTGCGGTCCCTCCCTTGCGGGGGCGTGAGATCAGCTGGACACCTGCCTAGCCGGGTTGGCCAAGGCCTGGAGCTTGGGACCTGGGAATTAGAGGACTGGCCTTTTTTGTCATCCCGAGCCTGTGTCCCACTGCACGGCCCCGGCCCTGGCCTTGGCTCTCAGGCCCTCGTCACAGCTTCACAGGTTCAGCTCAGTGCCAGCGCCGGTCCCTCAGCCGGGCAATCCCTAATTTGTGTTCCCTCAGCCACACTTCGGTTGCAGTTCACTTCAATTACACCAACCCTGAACTCTATGAAATCTCCATTCCCATCCTGGCCCCAGAGCCTGTCGATGCTGCATGCTGGCCTGAGCTGCCACAGCCACAGGCTCCTGGCTCAGTCAAACCAGTGAGTGCGCTGTGCATTACTGTCTGTACTGCTGTAATCCCCAGGGTGTTACGGAAGGGAGTGATTGCTGTCAAAGTCCTTAACTGGGACTTTATGCCGGATTAAAGGGGGCTAAACCACCATCGGCTTCCCAATATGGGATCCCATCCCCAATTAACTGTCATTAATGTATTTAAACGGTTTTACTGAAGTTCATGATCTTCATTGTGTATTTTCTTCTTTATATTTCTAAGAACAAAGGACAGAGTTAGACAACGAGAGAGGCAAGATGCAGGGATAGAGTGAGAGAGTAAGAGACATGGGATGGACAGAGTCCAACAACAGTACAGTACCTATGCCTGCTAACCCCAAATGCCTCTTCCTGACAGAGACCACGCCCCCTCCCACTTCTCTACATCTAGCAACTAATCACCTTTTCCTCTTCCAGTGGTCTTTGACTGTCAGTACTAGCATACACTTTTCTACACTGTGCAACACAACATGGTGTGCCTTGCTATGTACCGGATGTGTAATTCAAAACTGGTCAACCTTGAGTGTTTTTTTAGCTGAGCCGGGACAGACAGATCCACCACATGCAGATAGACACCACAGGGGTGAATCGGTTCCATATGAGTCAGCACCAGGTGTCGTGACTGAGGACAACGCTTCCAAAAGCGGTTGGCAGGTGAATGTAGTGCACCTGTGCAGGGAAACTGGTCTCTATAGTCAGAGTGCTCTTCGCTCCTTAAGGAAGCGCGCTAGCACACACATACACGTACATGCAAACAATAGCATGCATTCACACAGACACACACACTCCAGTGTGCCACGTATCCACCTGCACATGTCAGGTCAGAAATAAGCAATTTTACACTTTAATGCTTTTGTGACCATCCGACTGTGGCAGAAATAGGTTCCTGGCTTCCTACAAGTACAAACTGAAGCAGCACTCATTTTGAAGCAAGCAAAAAAGAAGTCTTTCAGCCCTTCATCACACTAACTTTGATTGAGCACAAATTAAATCCTACAAATGCATTTATGAAACAACCTTTAATATAACCTTCTTTCACATGATTCTTTTTGTGAAAAATAACTGTTTCAAAAGCCTTTTTAGTTTAGTTTTGTAGTGAGTACTTAGTTATGTGCTTTGTGCTTTCTTGGTGTCCAGTTAATTTCTCCGTTTTTTTAATCTGCTTTCAGGTAACCATTCTCCATGTCTGCTTTTAAAATGGCTGATGAGATTTGATGTGTTAAAATTTTTGGTTGTAGTACCTCCTGTTGACATGTCACTAGAACATGTCTTACAAACTGCATATCGCTGATCTTTCTCCGAGACAGTGAAATACTCCCACACGACCATGTCCAGCCAGCAGCTGCAGTTTATGAGCTTTGATCGGGCCCAAAAAATCAGGTCCAAGCCCGACCCGAGCCCGACATTACGACAGCAGATTTAGGCCCGAACCCGCCTGAACCCGAAAACATTTTTATTTTTTTTTATAGTTCATTACAAGCTAAAGTAAACTACATTGTGCATAGAATATCGGGCAAATTATTATCAAAACAAAAAAATGACAAAATGTAAGATCAAACTAAAATGAATAGCCTATAGTTATATTTATTCATTACAGTCGGGAGTCGCAAAGTCAACACACATACAGTTGCACTTACGATATTTAACGAGCCCCACGCATTGACAACTGAATCAAAGTTGTCCCATACCTCTGAATTTCCAGACAATTTCTTGGACAAACTATATTCCCGTTTACAACTTCTTCTTTACATCCGCAATTTTTTGTGTTCACACTCTGTAAAGTGACTTTGAGTATTTAGAAAAGTGCTATACAAGTTTAATGTATTATAATTATTATAATTATTATTATTATTATTATTATTATTATTATTATTGTTATTATTATTATTATTTCGGGCTGAGAGTCAAAGCTTTAGCTGGTATTATAGTAGCCTACCCCCTGTTAGATCTTCTCTCAAACGGCAAGTCTGACCGCAAATAACCAACACAAAATGTATGTGATAAAACAGATAAACATCGGCCACTGCCATCGGTGAATGTCATCTTATTCCCGATAGGCGGATGGCAGTCAACAAAGTGAATATCGGCCGTTACTGATGTACGTTTGATAAATTGGTGCATTCCTAGTTATGCTACCCATAATACCACCGTATTATGGGTAATAATCATCATCATCTATATATATACACTCACCGGCCACTTTATTAGGTACACCTTGCTAGTACCGGGTTGGACCCCCTTTTGCCTTCAGAACTGCCTTAATCCTTCGTGGCACAGATTCAACAAGGTACTGGAAACATTCCTCAGAGAGTTTGGTCCATATTGACATGATAGCATCACGCAGTTGCTGCAGATTTGTCGGCTGCACATCCATGATGCGAATCTCCCGTTCCACCACATCCCAAAGGTGCTCTATTGGATTGAGATCTGGTGACTGTGGAGGCCATTTGAGTACAGTGAACTCATTGTCATGTTCAAGAAACCAGTCTGAGATGATTCGCGCTTTATGACATGGCGCGTTATCCTGCTGGAAGTAGCCATCAGAAGATGGGTACACTGTGGTCATAAAGGGATGGACATGGTCAGCAACAATGCTCAGGTAGTCTGTGGCTTTGACACGATGCTCAATTGGTACTAATAAGCCCAAAGTGTGCCAGGAAAATATCGCCCACACCATTACACCACCACCACCAGCCTGAACCGTTGATACAAGGCAGGATGGATCCATGCTTTCATGTTGTTGACGCCAAATTCTGACCCTACCATCCGAATGTCGCAGCAGAAATCGAGACTCATCAGACCAGGCAACGTTTTTCCAATCTTCGATTGTCCAATTTTGGTGAGCCTGTGCGAATTGTAGCCTCAGTTTCCTGTTCTTAGCTGACAGGAGTGGCACCCGGTGTGGTCTTCTGCTGCTGTAGCCCATCCGCCTCAAGGTTCGACGTGTTGTGCGTTCAGAGATGCTCTTCTGCATACCTCTGTTGTAACGAGTGGTTATTTGAGTTACAGTTGCCTTTCTATCAGCTCGAACCAGTCTGGCCATTGTCCTCTGACCTCTAGCATCAACAAGGCATATGCGCCCACAGAACTGCCGCTCACTGGATATTTTCTCTTTTTCGGACCATTCTCTGTAAACCCTAGAGATGGTTGTGCGTGAAAATCCCAGTAGATCAGCAGTCTCTGAAATACTCAGACCAGCCCGTCTGGCACCAACAACCATGCCACGTTCAAAGTCACTTAAATCACCTTTCTTCCCCATTCTGATGCTCGGTTTGAACTGCAGCAGATCGTCCTGACCATGTCTACATGCCTAAATGCATTGAGTTGCTGCCATGTGATTGGCTGATTAGAAATTTGCGTTAACGAGCAGTTGGACAGGTGTACCTAATAAAGTGGCCGGTGAGTGTATATATATATATATATATGATATCTAATTCAAGCTATTTAAAGAAACATACCCCTGTATATAAAGTAGTCAGGCAACACAAATTGAACAGCAAAGAAATAAGAGAACACACACACACACACACACACACACACACACACATACACACACGGACACACACACACGGACACACACACACGGACACACACACACACAAACACAGTCTGCTGAAATGAGACAGCGCTCCATCTAATCTAATTATTCTTTCCACAATCAGCTGCTACAGTCAGCTACTGTCTGCTTCTGTGTGTGTGTGTTTGTGTGTGTTTGTGTTTGTGTGTATGTGTGTGTGCGTGACTGTGTGTGTGAATTTGTTTTGTAACTGCCTCAAAGCACAACAGAGTTAAATAAAAAAGACACAACCACTTCTGTCCTAGAGAATTCATTCCAAGGCCTCCGGTACTGTGTGTGTGTGTGTGTGTGTGAGTGTGTGTGTGTGTGTGTGTGTGCGCGCGCGTGCGTGTGTGCGTGTGAGAGAGAGATAAAGAGAGATAGCTAGATAGAGTGCATCAGTGCATGTTTACCTAGGAGCTAAACTGATTATTGATTTGGCTCTGAACTGTAGCTGATATAATCAAATCGCTTCAAGTGGAAAGGACAGCTGCCTGTCATCTGTCTTAATAAGTAAACAGTTTGATGGAAATTAGGAGTAACAGTAGCTGGGAGTGTTGCCATAGTTCCTAGTTAGCAACACACTAAATAAACAGTAAGGAAATTAGTGCTTCAATTGCTAATCTGACCTTAGATACTACCACTTCAATCAAATGAAATGTGATTAAATGCATTTAATTTGCTTTCTCATATGTACATATGGTGGTGCCTATTGGTCACTCTGTATACTGCTCTACATTCACTTCTATCTAACAGATGCTATCATGTGCGCGAGGGTGTTTTCAATATGCTTCTTTTGATATCTTCTAAATAAATTATTCATAGCCATTTCAATCACCGATAATGCTATAAGTGCACTCATCAAAAACCAGTGTGACTGGTGAATTTATAGTGAGGCCTGTGCTATCGGAGGATTTCATCTTGATGTAACTTGACGTCAGAGTGGTGCAACCATTACCGGTTTCTACTGCAGGATGAGCGGAGAGGAATAAGACACAAAAGGACTCAAATGTGTACCAGCACAGCTAACAGACAAGGCCTGCGGCATACCAACTAAACCATCAAGTGTGGTGTGCATTCAAACGAACAGATTAATCCCCCCTACCGCCATACAGTGCAGAGTAATTGAAAATGCCCACAGGAGACAATCTATGTTCATATACAACAGTTTGTGCCAGTTCGAGAAACGTATAGAAAGCGGGGGGGTTGGCTGCCATAAGAGAGACTGCGACGACGCCGGGGAGCTGTGCATCTGGGAGATAACGAACATTTATCTCACTATCATTCCCATTTTCTCTCTTTCTTTTCTCTCCTGTGCTCTCTCTCTGTCTCTCCCTCGCTCTCTCTTTACTGTTACCAAGTTGACAGGCTCTATTCATCTCTGCCGCTGATGTTTATCAGTCTTGATAAGTATCTGAAGTCACAGTCCTATTTCCAGTTTAACGCTGGGAAAGGCTGATGTCGCAGGCGAATTGAAGGGAACATGCATTTATTTGTGAGGAACCCAGAGCTGCGATGGAGCAGTCACCTTCACTATCAATATTGCAATCTCAAGAAGTTGTTGGTAGCTGTGAATGGGTCCGACTGGCGGGCCTCCCTCGGCTGCACGCACACTGCGTCATACTGGTGCGAAACCACACAAGAACGAGAAATAGCCTGGATATTCCCAGGCTTTCCTTTAGCATGTCTGGAAATAATGCATGGGGACATACCATGTTCCTTTTAGATCCAAGTAGTCTATGGAGAGCTGCTGTCGCTTCAAATATATGCTAGTCTTTCATGTACAGGGAGCACTGTATATGTTTGATTCACTGTGGGTCTCAGTTGACATCCATGTAGATTATACGCTCTCTACCACTGTGGTGGAATTGCCCCTGTCTTTCAGTACAGCGTACAGTATGGTAAGGCTTCCCACCACTCAGTTGATGTTACTATCAATGTGATTCGGTATGAGGCAGTATAATTAACAATAATAATTCATTGCATTTATATAGCGCTTTTCAAGACACCCAAAGCGCTTTACATAGTGTGTGTGTGTGTGTGTGTGTGTGGGAGGGGGTGGATATGACACCTCATCTGCTTTGTAGGCATTTAAGGGTATAGAGACTACAGAGAAGTCTTTTTTGCAAACAACAATAGGCAAATATTTTTGCCTATTTAAATTAATTTGTATTATGGAGCCAAAGTTGTGTTATCACAACTGCTACCGCAATGTCCAAAAGCATCAAAACAAGGTATAACATTTAACACCCGCCCCCACCACCACCACCTAATATGTGTATTATCCAACTAAAATAGTGCCATTTTGTTGCATGTTAGCTTGCATGTTCCATCCATAATTCATTTAGCTACAGAATTATATAAATGTTTAATATGACAGAGGCGGTGAGGCACGTCGCTCGCTGTTCAAAGTGCGACCTTGAAACGTCCTTTGAACATCATGCATCAACAGCACTGGGCAAGTTAAACTGCAACTACAACTGAAGAGGCAGCACATATGCTCGCACAAGCGGCTCACACACACACACACACACACACACACACACGCACGTACACACACACACACACACGGTCTGCCCGCCGCTGCTTTCTGTTCTTTGTTCCTGGGATGCAAAATGCAGATGAGACAAGTCAGCTGCTTGTGCTCAGTCTCAAGCAAAACTGCCACTCAAATGCAGTGTGTGAATGAATTCCAAAACACACAGGGAACCGTGGAGGATGAGAGACGGAAAAATGGAGAGAAAGAGCAAAGAGAGGGGAGAGGGAGAGGAGCCAGATAGAGAGGGTGAAAGGGAAAGAAAGAGAGCCGTAGTAAGTAGCAAAGAAAGCCAGTGTTCCCTCTCTCTTTCTGCACCTTCGACTGAACAGAGAGCTGTATGCACACATGAATACCGCTTCTCCGCCACTGTATTTTCCATGCGGATATTTATTCTGAAAAGCAGCGACGCACAACAAGGGCTCGGTCCTGTGTTTGTGGGTATGGTGAGACGCTAACACTCCCTAGCTGATTATGTGTCTGTCTCTCGCAGTTTGACTTACTGCCAGAGGAATTAGGTCTAGTACCGTATGTGTGAATCCTCCCCTCACAGGAGAATGCCTTGCCATGCCTCTCATATTTTGTACCCTTTAAAATAAAATGAAGGAAAAAACATTTTAAATAAATGAAGGGAATCACTGTGGAAGCCTATTAAATTTTCAACGTGACCGTTTTGTGAATCTTCATGTGTGTTTAGGCTGCGCACAAAAGGAATATTTAAAAACCAAAGCATACTAATTGGGACAGCGATTGTTACAGCGGGTTCTTATTCAAATAGGCTTTTGGCTCATTAACTGCATCCATCCAGCTTTTATTGAAAAGAAAGTGGAAAAGACATTTATAGACAATTCAATATTTAGCTTTTTATATGCCACAATAATTACAATTACATGTTGTATACTTCCTTAAGACTAAAAAAATACACTACAGAATTGGTTCCATTCAACTACAGGACTAACCCTATATAATTGTCTCTTGATTGAACTTGCGCATACCAATATAATCTCCGCTTAAATTATATTTCTAAAGGATGTGTTGGGATATTCGAATAATCATTGTATTACAACTACACACAGTCATCATATATTTTTGTTAAATAGGCTATAAATCATATTCATCTATTGAAATTAATACAGTTCTACCTTTAAAAAAATGGAAAAACTGTAATGTGTAAAGTACGTTTCTTGTTGTTTCTAAACCAATTTAATGTTCTTCCACTCTCTACTTTATTCCTGTGGTTTACACATTACTATCACCTGCGCTCTAAACCTCATTACAGTGTAGGGGCAGAGAGGCAGTAAACATGTAATTAGCACGCTGGCTAGTGTCTCTGTGACTCAACCCCTCACCTGCTGCTGTAATGCCGGTTACCGCTAGCTCACACATAGAGCTACTAGGAAACAACGTGCGCTACACAACCGATCCTCCCGCAAGTCCATATACCCAAGAATGCAAGATACGAATACAATTGTGCACGCACAATTGGGCACAAAAACAAAAACACAAGTTCTTCCAGGCACAAACATATCATAGACAGGGCCTGGAATGGTACGGTTAGTTGTGTACGTCTGTCTGAACTAAACCCGGTCTGGCACACACACCCCACCACGCCACCGCTTACAATAAAAAATAACTTTACCACTTGACATTTCAGCATGCCTGAGCTAATTACTGCAAATTTGTTGGGACTACAGCGTGACGTCCAGCGGAGGTATCTGCATGTCACAGCAGTATCAACACCGCTAACCGCAGTCCTATGAGTACTAACCCACACACCCCACTAGTACTAACCACAGCCCCACTAGTACTGACCACAACCCCCCTAGTACTAACCACAGCCCCACTAGTACTGACAAAAGCCCCACTAGTACTAACCACAGACCCACTAGTACTGACCACAGCCCTACTAGTACTAACCACAGCCCCACTAGTACTAACCACAGCCCCACTAGTACTGACCACAGCCCCACTAGTACTAACCACAGCCCCACTAGTACTAACCCACACAGCCCCATTAGTACTAACCACAGCCCCACTAGTAACAGCCCCACTAGTACTAACCACAGACCCACTAGTACTGACCACAGCCCAACTAGTACTAACCACAGCCCCACTAGTACTGACCACAGCCCCACTAGAACTAACCACAGCCCCACTAGTACTAACCACAGACCCACTAGTACTGACCACAGCCCAACTAGTACTAACCACAGCCCCACTAGTACTGACCACAGCCCCACTAGAACTAACCACAGCCCCACTAGTACTAACCACAGCCCCGCTAGTACTAACCACAGCCCCACTAGTACTAACCACAGCCCCACTAGTACTAACCACAGACCCACTAGTACTGACCACTGCCCCACTAGTACTGACCACAGCCCCACTAGAACTAACCACAGCCCCACTAGTACTAACCACAGCCCCGCTAGTACTAACCACAGCCCCACTAGTACTAACCACAGCCCCACTAGTACTAACCACAGCCCCGCTAGTACTAACCACAGCCCCACTGGTACTAACCACAGCCCCACTAGTACTAACCACAGCCCCACTAGTACTAACCACAGCCCCACTAGTACTAACCACAGCCCCGCTAGTACTAACCACAGCCCCACTAGTACTAACCACAGCCCCGCTAGTACTAACCACAGCCCCGCTAGTACTGACCACAGCCCCACTGGTACTAACCACAGCCCCACTAGTACTAACCACAGCCCCACTAGTACTAACCACAGCCCCACTAGTGCTGACCACAGCCCCACTAGTACTAACCACAGCCCCACTAGCACTGACCAAAGCCCCACTAGTACTAACCACAGCCCCACTTGTACTAACCCACAGACCCTACTAGTACTAACTCACACAGCCCCATTAGTACTAACCACAGCCCCACACAGCCTCCTAGTACTAACCACAGCCCCAGTAGTACTGACCACAGCCCCACTAGTACTAACCACAGCCCCACTAGTACTAACCACAGCCCCACTAGTACTGACCACAGCCCCCCTACTAACCACAGCCCCACTAGTACTAACCACAGCCCCACTAGAACTAACCACAGCCCCCTAGTACTAACCACAGCCCCACTAGAACTAACCACAGCCCCCTAGTACTAACCACAGCCCCACTAGTACTGACCACAGCCCCACTAGTACTAACCACAGCCCCACTAGTACTGACAAAAGCCCCACTAGTACTAACCACAGCCCCACTAGTACTGACCACAGCCCCGCTAGTACTAACCACAGCCCCACTAGTACTGACCACACCCCCACTGGTACTAACCACAGCCCCACTAGTACTAACCACAGCCCCACTTGTACTAACCCACAGACCCTACTAGTACTAACCCACACAGCCCCATTAGTACTAACCACAGCCCCACACAGCCTCCTAGTACTAACCACAGCCCCAGTAGTACTGACCACAGCCCCACTAGTACTAACCACAGTCCCACTAGTACTAACCACAGCCCCCCTAGTACTAACCACAGCCCCACTAGTACTGACCACAGCCCCACTAGTACTAACCACAGCCCCACTAGTACTAACCACAGCCCCACTATTACTGACCAAAGCCCCACTAGAACTAACCACAGCGTCCTAGTACTAACCACAGCCCCCCCAGTACTAACCACAGCCCCACTAGTACTAACCCCAGTCCCACTAGTACTAACCACAGCCACACAAGTACTAACCACAGCCCCACTAGTACTAACCACAGCCCCACTAGGACTAACCACAGCCCCACTAGTACTAACCACAGCCCCACTAGTACTAACCACAGCCCCATTAGTACTAACCACAGCCCTACTAGTACTAACCATAACCCCACTAGTACTAACCACAGCCTCACTAGTACTAACCACAGCCCTACTAGTACTAACCACAGCCCCATTAGAACAAACCACAGCCTCCTAGTACTAACCACAGCCTCCTAGTACTAACCACAGCCCCACTAGTACTAACCACAGCCCCACTAGTACTTACCAAAGCCCCACTAGTACTAACCCCAGTCCCACTAGTACTAACCACAGCCCCACTAGTACTAACCACAACCCTACTAGTACTAACCACAGCCCCACTAGTACTAACCACAGCCACACAAGTACTAACCACAGCCCCACTAGTACTAACCACAGCCCCACTAGTACTAACCACAGCCCCACTAGTACTGATCACAGCCCCACTAGTACTAACCACAGCCCCACTAGTACTGATCACAGCCCCACTAGTACTAACCACAGCCCCACTAGAACAAACCACAGCCTCCTAGTACTAACCACAGCCCCACTAGTACTAACCATAGCCCCACTAGTACTAACCACAGCCCCACTAGTACTAACCACAGCCCCACTAGTACTAACCACAGCCCCATTAGTACTAACCACAGCCCTACTAGTACTAACCATAACCCCACTAGTACTAACCACAGCCCCACTAGTACTAACCACAGCCCCATTAGTACTAACCACAGCCCTACTAGTACTAACCACAGCCCCACTAGAACAAACCACAGCCTCCTAGTACTAACCACAGCCCCACTAGAACAAACCACAGCCTCCTAGTACTAACCACAGCCTCCTAGTACTAACCACAGCCCCACTAGAACAAACCACAGCCTCCTAGTACTAACCACAGCCCCACTAGTACTAACCACAGCCCCACTAGAACAAACCACAGCCTCCTAGTACTAACCACAGCACCACTAGTACTAACCACAGCTCCACTAGTACTTACCAAAGCCCCACTAGTACTAACCACAGCCCTACTAGTACTTACCATAACCCCACTAGTACTAACCATAACCCCACTAGTACTAACAATAACCCCACTAGTACTAACCATAGCCCTACTAGTACTTACCATAACCCCACTAGTACCAGCCCAACATTAATCAACGTGTAGTTTTCCAAAACATCTAATTATTAATTTAATAATTTCATTAAATTTTGTTCACAATTCTCAACAGTGCTCAGTAACTGCGGTCATGTCAGGTGCGCTGCCGTTCGTGATCCGTTGGTCTTTTCATGACTTCATTTAAATAGCTGTTTTAATCAGATAGGCCTATAGAATAATAACCATAGACGTATGAACAAGCCCGTGCTCCTGCTGAAAGATTGAACTCAGCTGCGCACACGCGGCGGCGCTCAGCTGTTCTAGTCGCTCCGGAGGCGCATCGCTGAAATGTCAATCAATTCAGTCCGTTTCACAGTAAAGAAACCATGATCCACCGGATTTACTTATGTCTTAACTTTCTTTAGGCCTACTGAGTCTGAGCGAACGGCTGCTCACGCGAACGGCTTGCTCACTTAGTAAGCGGATCGATAAAATGAATGAGAAGAGAAAAAAAATAACCGTGATCATTATTATCACTAGTACTAACCACAGCCCCACCACTAGTATTAACCACCGCCCCACTAGTACTAACCACAGACCCACTACTAGTACTAACCACAGCCCCGCTAGTACTAACCACAGCCCCGCTAGTACTAACCACAGCCCACTAGTACTAACCACAGACCCACTAGTACTAACCACAGCCCACTAGTACTAACCACAGCCCCACCACTAGTACTAACCACAGCCCCACCACTAGTACTAACCACAGCCCCGCTAGTACTAACCACAGCCCCACTAGTACTAACCACAGCCCCACTAGTACTAACCACAGCCCCACCACTAGTACTAACCACAGCCCCACTAGTAATAACCACAGCACCACTAGTACTAACCACAGCCCCACTAGTACTAACCACAGCCCCACCACTAGTACTAACCACAGCCCCACTAGTACTAACCACAGCCCCACTAGTACTAACCACAGCCCCACTAGTACTAACCACAGCAGCTCTGTCGGCCAACACACAACACACAACACTACTGACCCACATGGATAAATGAAAATGGCAGGGATGGGAATGGTTTTCAGTTTTGTTGAAAGGTTACTGACTGCACTGTTGCTCAGCATGCATGACATTTATTCAGAGACTATTGGCAAAATGCCATCAAAATGTGCTTTCTACGTCAAAAAAATATGTTTGTTTCCTTTTCCTTGTATGAATATATGATAAATCCACAAGTTTATTAGATGTAATACATAAAAATACATAGATAATAATCCATTCATGTCTACATGAAAAAGGAATATTGTATGTGAAAATCAATGACAAAAATGTAATTGACAAAGATACCTTCATCCCCTCTGTGTTCTCTGCTTCATTTTCACTGGTGGTTTAATCAGGCTGTGGTTAGAAATGTCCCTCTGCATCTGATCACACGTCAGTCCCACTGCCCACTCTCATACACTGGCTGACACAAGCTACTGCCTCCACACACACACACACACACACACACACACACACACACGCACACACACACACACACACACACACACACACACACATGCACACGCACACACACACACACACACACACACACACACACACACACACACACACGCCATTGGAGACTGACAAGATAATTGTAGGGCTGTATTAATGTTCCCTTCCACTGATATTTCTTTATTAGGGCAGAACATCTCTCGCTTAATGCCTGTGAGTCATCTTCATTGTCCCTCACAATTGCGGTGACATGACCCTTTGTTAATGCTGGCTCGGTGTGTTGGCTATACACTTACTAATATTATCAACCTTTATCTCGTTGAAATGTTTGCCCTACCTTCAGTAACATTTAAATAATTTATAGCAAACCATTCAGTCAGTGAATCCCTGCTAATAAATTCCTCTCACACCCCATCCTATTAGCATTGATGTGTAACCTTGGAGCTGTGAGGCTGGACAGGGAGCACGGTGTTCTGCCTGAGGGAAGCTGAAACAGTGTGTGTGCATGTGTGTGTGTGTGCATGGATAAGGTGCGTGCGTGCGTGTGTGTGTGTGTGTGTGTATGCGTGTGTGTGTGTGTGTGCATAGAAATATGATGGCCGGTCTGGGAGCAGATAACCCCTACTGTCTCCCTGCAGGAGGCTGCAGAAGTGTGAAGAACACTCATATTTGTTATCTTTACCGTTACTACTGATATGCACCTTCCCTTATCAGCGCACACATCTCCTCTGCTGCTTTTTCCCACCTATTTTCCCTTTCTTCCTCTGTATTCTGGCCCCCCCTGGCTGCACTCCCTCCCCTGATACACTCCTTGTCTCTGTCAGCCCTGTGTTAATGCCAAGCCCCTTCCGTCTACGCTACCTTGGCTGCTATGCTAGCACAGCTCACTGTCCAGGGACACAGGACGCTAGCTTAGCACCGCTAGCCTCAGATTCAATTACCATTTTGATTGCATGCGGGGGAAAGAAAGAAGCCGCTTCATAACCAATCAACATTTACTTGATGACAAACAAATAACACTCTACATCACACTACATTCTTGAGTGCTAATACAAATGTCTCTGATTGAGATGACTTTTTAATTGTAACGCCATTTTAAAAACAAATCGGTTTACGTATATGTATGTATGTATGTATGTATGTATGTATGTATGTATGTATGTATGTATGTATGCATGTATGCGTGTATGTGTGTGTGTGTGTGTGTGTGTGTGTGTGTGTGTGTGTGTGTGTGTGTGTGTGTGTATACTGGATGATGTATGGATGGGTGGATGGAATGTTTTACTGTAAGTAACTGGCATATTAAGTGTTAACAAAAAAACAATGTATTCAGTGCAGAAGTACACTCTCACACACACACACACACACACACACACACACACGCGCACACAATGTAGCACTCATGCATATGCTACATTGCATTATTGCAGCATACATTACACAGGACACAGGATATTACAAAAAAAAAACATTGACAGTAAAAGGCAGTGCAGAGAACACAACTACAAAAATGTGCAATCTACGGGCAAACACATCGTCACCACACACTATCAACATTGTGCATGAATATCAATACAAAAAAGGTCCTTACTTCACCACTAACTGCACGTTCAACATCAGCATTGTGCATTGGAACGTCCCTGCACTAATTAAAATCAAGCAGAAATGGGGAAACCGTTATACAAATCATCACCATTCAAAGTACTACTACTCTCTGGTTTCGCCCCTCCCTCCTCCCCAGCAAGCAAGTCTCTCGTCACACCGACGATCCTCCTCCTCCACACCTGCCTCTCCGTCTCTCCTTACCTCTACCCGAGCATCCTGTTGTTAGCTAAACTGTTAGCACCCCCAAGTCTTTCTCTTTTCATAAAATCATGTCCGATCCCCCCCCCCCCCCCCCCCCCCCTGCTTATCTATCATAATACAACATGTCAACACGGTATGAGAAAAATGTCCCCATGTTTTCCCCCTGGTGTAATTATGCATGTATACAAAAGAGCAAGTAAAAGGAGAATATAATGACAATGAATACTACTGTGGGTCTTAGAACAGTAAATCGTGACTACTACAACTAATCTACTGCTGTAGCGCCGGGTGCTGACTGTTCAAATGAAAGACTAGTCAACAGTATAACATAGTAGTAGAGTATAGTGGTAGGCTGCCTGCAGCCCTCTTCCTTACCATCTTAAACCCATTCCACTCCATTTGGGAGCCGCCGGCCGTTCAGTCTCTCTCTCTCTCCCTCTCTCTCTCTCTCTCTCCCTCTCTCTCTCTCTCCCCACACACACAAAACAGCAGCAACGCCTCTGCAAAAAAAAAGAAAAGAAAACCTAGTCTCTCGCTATGTCTCTTTGTCGCTCTCGCTCTCCTCAAGAGCTTTGCCTTTAATTTCTCTCTGTCTCTTTCTCTCTGTTTCTGTTTATCTCTGAGTCTTAGCGGCAGGCAGACGGGAGTGTGCTGGTGGCGTAGAGAGCAGGCATCGCCTTCTTCCACAGAGGCTGAGAGGAGAATGGGGCGCTTCGAGTGGGAGAGAGCGATGGGCTGCAGCATCCCTCCCTCCTTCCCTCCTCGAAGCCCTCCCTCTCTCCTCCCCTCTCTCCTCCCTCCCTCCCCCGCAGAGCCACCCGCCCAGTCGCCTGCTCGGTTGGAAGGTCAAAACCCACCCACTCCCCCCCCTCCCACCCCGTTTGCGGTGTCTCCGATTGGCTCCTCAGCCCTGCCTGTCTCCGCATCAGCCTCTCCCCTCCTCCTCCTGCTCCTGGAGTGTTAACACCTTCGCTCTCTGGCTGGCTCCAAGCCCTCGCCGGCACACGCCAGCCTCAGCCCCGGCTTGGCAGAGAAAAGGCTTTCTGAATCCCAGCAAAGCAATCAATTGCTGCTGAGGTCTCTGCTTGAGTGAGCCGGCAGAGCGGTGCGAAGCAGAGCTCTAGGAGTGATTGCAGCCGGGGGCTCTATAGTAATAGGATGCCGGTGCAGGGCGCCATGTATATAAATTAGCTATTACAGGGTGAAGGATAAAATCCTCTGTACGTTCACACCCCTGTTTGTAACGACTCTTTTCAGGCTACTCTGTGGCTCACACACACACACACACACACACACAAACACACACAATAAGTAGGAGGCGAGTTTAGTCGGAAATCCACATTGTCCACTATAGTTTGGTCAGAATAATCGACACGCAAATGATTTGCCACATCAACACAAAAATGAACATGAAATATGTTTAATGAAATGGAAAATATATATATATATATTTTTTAAATCAGTTTGATTATGTGTAGGGGCAACTGGCTACAGATACACCTGCACCTATACACTTACACACAGCTGTCACAGGTGGGATTCAACCAAATACATTTCGGTGGTGGTGATGGGGGGGGGGGGGGGGGGGGGGGGGGGCGTGTGGGGTCGTTAGTAATAATAATACATTTGAATAGAAAACCGTTGTATTGTGTCAACAATACCCCCCCCCCCCCTCCACACACACACACACACACACACACACACACACACACACACACACACACCACCCACCCCCTCCTTACCAAAATGTGACGGTAAAGGAAAACAACGTGTCCTTAACGATGATGCGCTACCTGCGGTATGCGCGAGCCCCAAACGCCATCTAACCGTAACGTACCGGCGGCGGGTTGAAGTAAAGTAGTAAAAAAGCAGCGACTAAAGGTTATTACAGTAGTAGTATGGATGCTGGGACTCACCATGACCATATTCTCGGTACCGGAGCGGGTGTTAAAACCGGGAGGAGGGCGTGCCGCGCTTAACCGGAGGAGCGGCGGTGAACTCGGACAGCGCAGCGGGGTCCCAAGGACAACCGGGAGGACGGGGAGGCGGAGAGCGCGCGCGTCGGCGAGGCGGACGTACGGGAGAAAAAAGGCGGAAAAACCGGCGCGCCTACGCCTTCGGTGGGAGAAGTAGAAAAAAACAAAAAAACTCGTCTGTGTTTTTTTTATTTATTTTTTTAGCCCGTGCGAACAAGAACTACAACAACAACAACGACCACCAACCACCACTACAACAACACGCCGACGACGACAGATACAGCGTGACAACGTGTGTGTGTGTGGGGGGGGGGGGGGGTGGGGGGAGTGGGAAGAAAAAAAAAACCCAACCGAAAGAGACTCCGAGGTTTCCCGTGAAACACAACAACAACAACAACAACAACAACGCGCAGAGGAGAAGAAGAAGAAGAAGACGAAGAAGAAGAAGTCCGTTCCCTAACGAGCCATTTATGGACTAGCCAGCCATACTCGCGCGCCGCCTCCCATTGGCTGCTGCGAGGTAAATTCGGGGTGGTGCTGATGAGACGCGGGAGGCGGGCTTTGGTCAACGGCCGGGGAATAGAGGAGACAGCCTAGCATCCTTGGAAAAGACTGGATGTAATCAGGAGTAGTGTAGTGTATTGTATTGTATTGTATTGTAAAATGTGTCCTTGTAGTTTTTTATTTTATTTTTATGAATGCCAAAATAGGTAGGGGCGTACATTAAATGTGTTGCAGCGGCGAGCACACAACAAACTATAAAACAAAAAAATGACCAATGTAGTTGCAAACAAAAAGCATATTTTTCGACGACAAGCATACTTTTCGCCTATATTTGATAGTGAGGTGACACAAGAAACGTGTATTTTTTTTTTGTTTAAATGAAAGGCCCGCCTATTACACTAGGGTAGGCCTATTATCAAATAGTGGTGCGTTTTGTTCACATAAAATGTCACAATAAACTTTTAACAAGTAGCCTTGTATTTCATGTTCAGATTTCAATATTCTTTTCATACCATTGTTCTCAGTCTCAAGGAGACAAGAAGAGGGAGCCCATCCTGTATAGCCTATCAGTCGTCTGATGGGCAGCTATTGTTTCACGCACACACACACACACACACGCACACACACACACACACACACACACACACACACACGCACACGCACACACACGCACACACGCACACTTTTTCATTTCCAAAAAGCTAGCTTGTAATCCTAACTAGTTGTTGAAAAGGCTCTTCCCATATTTGTGTTGCCTGACATGGGATAAAAACATCATTAGCTTTCCCAACACATAATCATACGATATTCTCTGTGCTCCACGCAACAGAGACAGGCAGTCATTTAGACTTTGCTGATTCTCATGTTGGTTTGATTCAATTAGCACAAGGCTTGGCAGTGCTAACATACCGCAGAAAGTCCATTAAACCGGTGGGGTATTCTCTTTTCCATTTAGTAGACTAAGACATGCTATGCTAATCAAATTATAGCACGTCTGATATTATCCCCATGCTGTGCATATGCTATAACAACATCATTGTGTTTTTCAAGGAGTAACATTCAGAATTGTCTTAATGTTTAATTGAATGGTCACATGATTAGATTAGATATGTATTAGTAATATGTAATGCAGGTTAAAGCATATCTATAGGCTTCTACGTATTACACAGAATACGTTTTATTGTTGTTGTTGTTTTTTGTTGTTGTTGTTGCATATTATTAAAGATCACACTAAATGTATTTTGTCCATACTCCACATCTCCTTTGATCTCTCCACCTGCCTAGACACCTCGTGATGTCGCAAAGAAAGGTGTGGTCTAATGTCTTGTACATCACACACACACACACACACACACACACACACACACACACACACACACACACACACACACACACACACACACACACACACACACACACAGAAGACAAGCTGAAAACAATTTGTTCCAATGATGTGGTGAATGTGTGTATGCAGTGTAATCTGTACGACACAAACTAAGCATGGAGTCACGTTGGGTTCATGTCCTAGTTTAGTTTACACACTGTGCCCTGTTGCATATGGGTGGATGGAGGAAGTGGTGTCAAACATTCTAGCAAGGGCATCCATGCTGGGCACTAGTCTGGAAGATGGAGATACTGCCGCGAAACAAATTGTCCTGTGGGCTTTCTTTTTCTTTAGACATATACACCCATACACACATACACATGGACGCACATGCACAGGTGCGCACACACTCTCTCTCGCGCGCACGCGCACACACACACACACACACACACACACACACACACACACACACACACACACACCAATACATAAAAAAGATTAAAAACATTGAACATTAAAGCCTAACATTTTGAAAACATCAAGATTCAAAAGTGATACATAATTATTACAGGGTTTCCTGTGTTGCTATTTTAATGGCATTGGCAGTTGCTCAGCCTTGATTACGTGTTATGATGCTGACTGAAATCAAACTCATTTTCAGAACATAAATTGTATTAATTCCCTGCGTTTCAAAGTTAAAAAGCTTTTGTGGCTGTAACCCAGGATTTCCAGCCTCACAGTCAGCAATGTGAAACCCAATTTCATTGATTGGTCCTGACTCAATCTTTCTCTCTCTCTCTCTCTCTCTCTCTCTCTCTCTCTCTCTCGCTCTCTCTCTCTCACACACACACACACACACACACACACACACACACACACACACACACACACACACACACACACGCACACACGCTCAGACAAGCAGGAAAGGGTACAAATTACAGACACAAGACACCTCATGCACTCCTGCTACATATAGTACTACACACATCACCTCCTGATGTCTGTTATGATCCTTTGCTGCTATGGAGGCAAGACCGAGACCAGCCCCGCTTTACTGGGGCCTGGGCCTGAAGCCTGTTACTGTAATTCAGAGAACAGAGAGCTAGCTAATTGTCATGAACTCCCTCTGCCCCGAATCTCCGCACTGAACCCCTCCCACTCACAGACTCTGGTGGATTAGCTGCACACTGTGGAGATCATTTATTATTATTTTTTTTGCTGATGCAAATGATCACCAGTCCAGAAGGGATGGCAGACATACTTGAATTCCAGCAAGGGTTTAAAGATCTTTGAACGCTAAAGTACTATTTATCTTTGCTCCTTTCATTTTTCCATTTGCTCTTCTCTTACTCATTCAGCCGTCTGTTTAATTGGAAGCACAAGCACGCAAGTGCACACAAAACCACGCACACACACACACACACACACACACACAATCACACACAACACACTGTTTACTGTTGGCTGTTGCAAGGTTTCCATAGGGCTGTCAATATTGGCATCATTTGCATAGGATATACATTTACACTTTAACAGACTACTAGATGCTGCATAACATGTCTCGGTAGGAAGGTGAGGAAAAGCCAGACAGACTAAAATTTGAATATGCAGTGTGTGGATGCAGCGATAATTGCGGGTGCTCTGAGTTAGCGTTGTGTTATCCGCCAGACTTGGTGTCTCCACACCTGTCTTATGCTTCACTCTGCATTATAGCGCTATTCTATTTAAAGGGGATATGTGTGGATGCCAGCAACCATGTCACCTTAGGGCGTGTCTTGAACAAAACAAAATAAAGAAAGAGAGTTACATCTTAGAGTAAAGCATTAAAATGAATTAAACTCCAGCATACAAAAACAATTACAATTCCTAACAAATGAGCCACCTTGAAAAACAAAGAAAATAATAAACACACGTTGTAGAGTGTGTGTATACATTTGTGTGTGTGCGTGTGCGCGCGTGCCTGTGTGTGTATGCGGGTGGTCGGGGGATGTCATTATACCAATCTGACTGACTGACAGCCTTTTTGAGTTTTTTTTCTGATCAGCGAATAAACTGCCGCTCAGGATGCTGTAGAACAACTCAATCGCCTAAAGCATCCTCTCCTCAGTATGCGAGGGCTTACCCGCGCCTCTGTTTGATTCGCCCTTGAAGGATCCATTGGGTTTGCTGTATTGAAGTTCTGGCAGCAATAGCGTCTTAGGCGCAGTACTCAGATTGATCACGGCCTCTCCCCTGGCAGGTGTCCACCCTCCGCCAGGAACAATCAACAAATGGGTGTCAGAGCCGAGGACTTCTGTCTGCTGTCCTCTCTCCCAGTGACAAACTTGCCGCCAGCTCCCAGACGGCCAGACGACCATTAACACCACACTACTGTACCCACAAGCTACTCCACTGGACTCACTGACCTCTTCTAGTTGGGTCCCCCCCCCCCCCCCCGCCGCCTTCCCCAATGCAGTTAACACTCTATTTAATCATTGAATTGTTAAAATGAATCACGATTTATCAGAGTTCAGGGTGGCATATAACTGTGAAACTTGACTATACTATCTATTATATATCATGGGGGGGTGGGGGAGTCTTTTTTTGCAATTATAATCAATATAATAATTATACATACATTTGGGTGGGGATGCAGAGGAAGTCATTTGAAATGGATCTCATTTCTGAAGGCATTGTACATTGCATTGTACGCGTGTTTTCACAGACCCAAGACACAACGCATGCCTTCCCAAATGATCCCATGTTTTTTCTTTAGGGACATTCCTCTGTTTGGGTGAAATTCCAGCGGATTTGGAGCCACTGGAGCTTCCCTCCGTTGACGCTACTTGACGTGATCCTTCAGCCGACTTAACCCCTGCTGATGTCACTCTCCCTGGCAGACAGTCCTCAGACACGGCTTCTTCATGTTGATCCCCCAACCAAGAGTCACGGTCGCTTGTCTCCCCCTTTCAACGGAAAGCCGTTTGATATGGACGCAAACTCGGGCGACTGCAGAGATGTGACAGGGGGCTGCCTGAGAGCTGGGGTCAGATAGCCTGTATCCAATGTGCAGTGATAGCTTGCTTAGTCAGCCCGTAAAAAGCAACGGGAAAAAACAAACAAAAATAAAGATGCAACTGTTTTTTGTTGAGGGATGAATTTCAAGATACTGCTGAGATTCAGGATTTCTTCTTTGTTTTCATGGTTTTGAACAGCTCAGTACTTTACTGCTAACAATAGTCCTAGTTTGCCAATCAATGCGGTTTTGTAGTGTGCCAGCTATCGTACATTAGTAGCCTACGATGCATCAAACACAACTCGATATAAAACACTTTGAGATGTAAGAAAAAACATCTCCATCACGCAGTGACAGGTTTGTTTTCCATAAAGAGGTAGCTCTGGATCCGGTACTCTGCGGTGTGGCGCTGGCTAGCAGTGGCTCTATGGGCCTATGGGATGTGGGATGTGGCCTGGCACTGAACTTGTATTCTCAACAGGACGCTGGTGGATTATAGTGTCCATTTGGACAACAGAGTGGCCTGCAGCTTGGACTGATATTCAACACCTCGGTCTGCATGCATCCGCTCCAGCCAACCAGATTTGCACAAACCCACTTCGAACTGTTAGTGGTATTTAGCATTAAGGTAAACTCAATATAATGCTAAGTATGTGATGCCATTATACTGATAGCTTACACCGTAGCATACATCATTTATTCATTTAGGAGACATTTCAGCTTTGAGTTTTGAGTTTTGAAGTTCCAAGGATGACCTTTGATGAAAATCCCACTCTAGATATCAGTCTTTCTATTCTATTCTATTCTATTCAATTCCATTAATTTAATTGTATTTTATTCTATGTTAGTTTATTCTGAGCTAGGGGTGTGCGGTGGAGCAGTGGCCAGGGTTCAGTGTGGTTTTGGTGGCTGGTCATGGGGTGAGGCGGTGGGCCTTGGGGCCGAGGGGCTGTGGGGGCGGCAGCCGGGCTTGCGTTTGATCCTGGTCGGGGTACATCCATTCTCACAGGGTGACCGCTGCGGTCCATCTGGCAAAGGGTTTTAATCAACCCACCCAATACCCAGCATCCCCCTCCCCATCCGCACCCGAATGCAAAAATACACAGACGCGCACACAGACGCACGCACACACACATGCACGCACACATAGTGTTAACTTATAGTTCACTTATAGTTAGCACTATAATTAGCATATGTACATTTTTTTGCTGTTATTTATTCCTGAAATGTGGAATAATGTACGGAAAGAAAGTAGCTACTTACTCAAATATGAGCCAAAACAACCTTAAAAATATTTAGGCCAAACATAAAAAAATAAATCGAAATGAAAAATAACCTTGAGCTTTTGTGATAAAGAACAACTTTTTGTCAAATAAAATACAGCCGTTTACAGACCTGCCCCCCAGCACAGTGGACAGAAACATGCACATGCTGCACAAATCATGATCTCTAAATGTCACTTCATGCTTAACCGCTCTTCCTCATGCTTGAGGAAAGCAAGCAGGCAGCGCACGTCCGCACGACATATGAATAACTCCATCGGCTCGCGGTTTTAAATGCCTACACGCTTGGAGACTTGTTTCAATTAAATTGTGTTGTCAAATCATTTAGCTGTTTGAAGAAAAAGGGGAAAGTTATCATTTCCTTCATACTGGAATCATTCATTGTCAATTAATTATTCATTTTAACATTTCGCTCAACAGTTTACATAAGATACTCTGCTGCTCGTACTTTCGTAAATTTGAACTTTATTCTGCTCTTCTCAAATCAACATAAAAGCTCACATACGCCCTGACTCTACCACACACACACACATACACACACACACACACACACACACACACACACACACACACACACACACACACACACACACACACACACACACACACACACACAATAAATTAAGACAGGACAGGTAAACTTAATATTCCAGCCATAAAAAAGGAGCCATAGATTGGAAGACTAAGCCTGACAAATAATTACCATACCATACATATATTTCTGCTGCTGTAAATGATTTTACACTGTCAGTAATGTTCCAGATCAGGCCACACTCTGTGTAAGCTGTTTAAAGCAGAATGCCGCTGTTAGAATATATGCATTTTTAATAGGATTGTAGAGGCAGAGGTCTATTGATGACTTCTGCTAATGTATTTTACAGAGCGCTGAAACAAACTACCACCAAAAAAGTGAACACATAGCTTACAGCTACATAGTGGGACTAAAATACCTGCAGTATTTTCATTAGCTTTTGAGCTTGATTTAGCTAGCCTTGCATGTATTGTTACTTCTGCAACCAATCAATTGTTTGGAAAAATCCATCCCAACTCAAGGATACATTTAAGACCACTTAAGCGGCATATTTTGCCCAAGGTCTGACTGTATCTTGGTGGAGCTAATGTGTACCGGGCGTAACTTTGCTGGTCACTCCTCAGTGCTAATGCATACAAGCCGGCGATACATCATTTATTCATGGCAACGGCAGACACTTTGCCTCCCTAGCAATTAACAAATCAATAAAAAGGCATTGGCTTTTAAACTTCAATTCTGAGAGGAGGAAAAAAATAGCGCTGTTCGTCAACATGTCGAGATGCTAGCAGCACACAATCACTCAAGTATCAGCGCCATTTGTCACCTCAGGTTTAGCACTGAGCGATAAACAGCCTTTCTGCCCCCTGACTCTGATCTTAAAATGGCTGCCATCATATTATTGGATCATATTCTTCTGTGCATTTATTAAAATGATATATCCTTAATTGACATTAAACATAAAATGGGGACGGGGGTGAATAGTAAGTTGATTCTGTAACAGTATAAAGGCATCTATGTGTTGCCGTTGTGCGATCTGAATAAGTCCGATGAAGTTATTTTTATGACTATCACACTATGGTCGTATAGGACTAATAGGCTATTTTTAGGGTTGATATATAATTTTCCCTTTTAAATGGACTGTAAACCTTTTGTAAACCTTTTAATCAAACATTACAAATTTCATAGGTTCTTCAATTAATTTATTTCCAAAATGACACAAATGACATTTACATTGTCACAAAATAATAAAAACTTGCCGCTAGTTTCTCTATAATTGAATTGGTATCTAACATAGAAATTTTCATCATTTCAAGAAAGGAAAAATACAATTACTGCTATCCATATTTACCCTGTGCCGTCTTTCCATGTATTGTCAAAACATTGTTTCAAATAAAATGAAACCATGTCAAAGAAAAGTAATTATTTTATCTCGGAAATTAAATGGCTTGCTCTAATAACCAAAATAAAAGCTATCTTGGGGAATAATAACTAAAAGAAACCATAGGGAATGTAGCCTAAATATGAATTTATGCTGTGTATGCCCATCATAGACATCTCACATGTTACCGTTACAGTTTTAATAGTTAATTTAATTAACTTTGGTCTGTGCTTATCCCCACTGCAAATACTACTTTAATTGAATTACCATTATTTGTGTTTGCTGAAGAAACACACTGTTACTGGCTCCCCTTGTATCAGCCGCATGCACAGTGAACATGGTACGCTGGGCCGCAGACCCTCAACTGCATCATTTACTGGTACACAGGTAAAATTACAGGTCATTATTTCCGGGTCAAAGTGTCTGACCACAAGAAACTGACCTTCGGCCGGGCGTGGGCGTGTGTTTGGTGTGCGCCTCCCCCCCCCTCCCCGGGGACGGGCCGCTGTTTATGGATCACATCCATTTGCCAGCCTTGAGTGTGTCCTCTTTTATCGGAGCCGATGGCAGTAAAAATAACGTATGATCCACGGAAAAACACGGTAATGTGTAAGGAAACTAGCGCACATGGAAAAAAAACAGCACCTTACAGGAAGGTAAGAATTACAGGACTCCTAATGTAAAAATAGAGACTCTTTGCAAAAAAAGAAGGGCAAGAGAGACTGACGAACGGAAGGCAGATAGACAGATGGACAGAGTTCACCTCACTCTGCATTTGTGTGTGTGTGTGTGTGTGTGTGTGTGGGGGGGGGGGGGGGGTGTGGGTGTGTGTGTGTCCGCCTGCAGACACCTGCTCCACTCTGCAGTGACGGCTCCCAGCGGGACACAGGCTCAGGCTCAGCTGCTGAACACTAGGCTCTCCCTGCAGCACTGGTGGCCAACACACACACACACATACACACGCACACACACACACACACACACATGCACGCACACACAAAGACACACGCGCACGCACGCACATATGCACACACACAAAGACATGCACACACACACACACACGCACGCACGCACAAACACACACACACACACACACATACACACACACTTGCTACCAACCAAATCTACAGCCCTCTGGCCTCCCTTACAGTGTGTCAGCCGCTGTGTCCCCTGTAACTGACACACCACATGTGCTCATATCAAGCTCAAAACCAGACATGATGTGCACACACACACACACACACACATATATGCAGACACAGAGACGCACCGACAGCCCAACAGCAATTTTAATTTGCCAACTTTTTGTTTGTTATGCTGCTGCGTATTCGCTATTCTCTTCCTAATGTAACGTAATTGATAGTGCAGTCGGCCATCTGAGACAAATTATAGGTTGGGCTGGACAGGACATTGTCCATGGGCTGTCATAATGCAGGCCATGCATTATGACATTATGCGAGACAGTTAAATGGACAAGTCCCGGTAGAAATAACACAAATTATGGCCTTATCTGCAGACAACACATTGACATTGCATTAAGGTGACGACACACACACACACACACACACACACACACACACATGTAATGTTGTTGTATATGTAATGTATTTTATCCCCATCTTGGCCGGCCTTTGCTGTTATTTTCTCCGTTTTTTTTATTGTGTCTAAATATGAATCACGTAAGTCAATCAGTTAAGACGCAACGTAATTTAGCGCTATCTTCTGCGTAGCAAGAAACTAGTGGCACCGCCGCCGTATTAATCAACTACCATTGTGTTAAAGGGAATTACGGTTCCATCTCCCTGCAATGTCTCAGTGTTTTCCACATATCTCCCCTACCCTCTCTTTTTCTCGGTGGGGGCAGATTTTCCTTTCTGCTATCCTCGAGTGTGCTGCTGCACCTGTTTGTGCCTTGATGACGGCAGGGTTGTGGAGCATAAATGAACTAATTTCCTGGTTATAGAGAGCACTGCAATCAAAGAAGAGGGGAAATGCAGCGAGCGGCAGATGGAGGGAGCTAATGATTGTTGTGAAAGAGAGATGACCTCCAACAATCTACTCACGCTGCCAGCGCAAGCTTCATATTTTGCCGGAGAATGTGTGAGATTGTTAACCTCCCATTGAAGATAACGAACAAAAACATAAATACATAAATAAATATATATAATATATATAATAAATATACATATGTGTGTACATGGCGACGATGTGGATGATAACGAAGGATGTCCTCGAATGGATTTCAAAGAAAATGCAGCCTTCCTTTTTAAAAAAAAATGTTTTGGTGGGAAATCCAAAAGCAGACTGGAAAGACCCAACACTGAATAGTATTCCAGGAAACAGCAGATGCGTGCGGTGGGATATCAGTAAATCCTTTTCCCCTCTCCTTTTTTAAAATTAACGTCATTCAGTGGCGCAGAACGGTGCATTGCAGGTTGTAAGATACAAACCAACAACTCTTTTGCGCCGCTCACACCAGCTGTGTGCCCTTTTAATTTTATCTTTTTCTATTTCAGGGCGCGCGGCTGCAACCGTACGGTTGCCTTTTAACTGTTGGTTGCCGTGGAACTGCAGATGCTCATTTTCAGTGCAGAAATATCATTTCAGATCTCAATCTAATGCTCTTTTACCTGCTCCCCCCAGAACTGTTTCCATTCTGAGATAGATCAATAGCTCCTATAGTCATTTTTAGATGTTCCATTTCAACAGAAAATACCTCAGCTAAAACACACACACACGTGGCTCACGGCTCGACTCACACGCACATACATACACAAAAAAATGCACCCGAAGACACACATGAACACACGCGAAACAGTCAATTAATGTTGCACATTAACATACATACATGTATGTATGGGCGACATTAATATGTGTTACATACAGACAGACACGCCCATAAACGAACACATGCAGCAGTGTGTGTGTGTGCGCGTGCACACACACACACACACACAAACACGCACACACAAACACACACACACACAGTTTGATGAAAGGTAACAGTAAACTTGGCTGCAACTATTTATTCATTTATTCACAGTGACCCAACATACAGCGAAGCCTTCGATTAACTATTGCCTGCTCGAAGAAATTATTCATCATGTTTAAATGATTTCAATAATACATGTAAATCAACATAAAGACATCGACCATAAAGGTTTAACACTATACAGAGGCAGGAAATATAACATACCGACCAACACATACTGTGACACATAAACGCTCCTCACACTGTTTCACTCCTATGTTAAAAGTGAAGTTGTTTTGACGGTAGGAAATTGTAAGCCACTTTTAAGGCTCTACCCACCAAAGCCATTAGAATCTTCCAGCACATTTATCTAATGTATGCAAATGATCTAGCTGTGCTTAATGAAGGCACCATTAATCACCATAACGATGGTCTGTTTTAACCAGAGTAATCACGCACACATATGCACACACACACACACACGCACACACATACACACACACACACAGACGTGGAGTGATATCACCGCAAACCGTCTCCCACGCTACAAATGAAAAAAGACAAAACAAAGACTGTGTTTCTAAGACGTTTTCCAGGAACTACAAGTAATTGTTCACAAGCTGAATTACAGTTTTTATATCTTATTAGATAAATGAAGCTTGTGGTTATTTTTGATTGATTTACTTTACTAGTTAAACTCAATATAATAAGCTATGCCTTACCATGGAATAAATAAGACTATAAATCACATGGTCCGTGACAAGGTATCGATTAGGTACAGCAACATGGATTACATTCTACACCTTTAATGTCAATCATATTAATATATGAATCAAAAAACATTATATCAGTCATATTAATGTAATAAAGAATTTAAATCACTGGCAATTGGTCTAATACACACTAGGCGGAAACCCAACACGACAGCAGGATAGAAAGAAGATATATTGTGAATCGACAATATGAGCTGAGGGAAATAATTTAGCATGGGGGATTTTTGTAAACATATAAACACTGGGCGAGCAGCTTTGAACTGTCGTGAGGACGTCTTGGAAAGCTTCAACACACACACACGTGGAGCCCAGTTCCTCTGGGAGCGCCTTTTCTATCCCGTACCCACCTCATACCCCCTACACCCGTCCACCCGCAGACCCCTTCACTCCCTCTCCTCCCTGCGTTTGCATACAGTGGCCAGGTACCCCTGGGCACCGTCAGCAGCATGACAGCGGTTACGAAGGCTTCCTACAGGCTCTGGTGCGTGTGTGTGTGTGTGTGTGTGTGTGTGTGGGGTGGGGGGTCTGAGCCACAAGCCCAACCAAGCAAGAGCCCCCCACAGCTGATTAGACACCCACAGCTTCATGTCGCTTTAACGCAGCGAGTCGGGGATTTTCTCCCAACTTTTTTTTCTTGCCTAAACGCTCAGGGTTTTCTCATGCCCTCCTTTTTTTTTCCCTCTCTCTCTCTCTCTCTCTCTCTCTCTCGCCCGCCTCCCTTTTCCCTTGAACTCTTCTTTGCTATGTAAATGGCACAGTGGTGTTGACTCAAGAACATGATACACTCGTGACTCCGGCACTTCTGCTGCCTGCCTCTTCCTCGCTAATAATTCAAACTCGTTCATTTCACTGTTACATTTGAAGTCAACGATGACACACTATACCATCATGCGTTCCAGTGTACAAGAAATTGCTAAATTAGAGTCGACACCATTATTACAATTACATGCAAACATACTTATTATTATCCAAACAGGCCGGTTTTATAGATTCATTTATCTTTAACTGTATAGTCGTTGTCATCAACACGCTCTCTGACAGTAGACTGAATAAAAAACATATTATCAACACACACACACACGCACGCAAGCACACGGCGACAAACAATTCCCCGTTCCCCTGATATCAAACTGACTGGCAGAGACTAAAGACGGAGTAGGCGGCCGTAATTGAACGAACATAACAACGTAAATATTTACTAAAGCCATCCATCGGGAATACGGTGCGTATTCCAACAATTGATTTGCTCTCTTCCCTCCCCCCCCCCTCTCCCCTTCTCTCTCTCTCTCTCTCTCTCTCTCGCCTCACACACACACACACACCCACACCCCCCCCCACACACACGTACACCCCTGCAGCCCCTGCTCACGCACATGCACCACGTATACACTCCCGCTCTATCTATCCTCTCCGCCGAGCCCTCCCTTTTTCCTCTGATACCCCCCCCCCCCCATCAAGCCAGTGTGTTCATTAAAAATGAATGGAAATATATTGGTCTGTCTATCCTCTTACCAGGGGTGACCTGTAGCCCAGCTGGGCTGGCGACGACAGGGGATCCCTGGGAAATAGCGGCGAGTGCGTCTCGGGGACGGAGCCCGCGCCACTGGCTGCTAGTCCCGAGAGCTGCCCGTACCTCGCCATCATCTTGAGATGCTGCTCGCAGAACACACACGCTCATACACAAGACACAGGAGGAGAGGGGAGGGCGGAGGGGAGGGGAGGGGATGGGGAGGAGAGGGGGTGCGAGGGGAGGAGGGTGGGAGGAGGGGGGGGGGTGGAGGTTGGAGGAGGAGGAGTAGGAGGAGGAGGAGAGCGGAAGAGAACAGATAACAGCAGGTAGGAAGGACAGAGAGAGCGAGAGAGAGAGAGAGAGAGAGAGAGAGAGAGGGGGAGAGAGAAAGAGAGAGGAAGAGTGAGAGCGGGGGGAGAGAGAGAGAATGGTAAAGGACAGCGAAGGGAACGGGGCGAGGAGGAGGAGGAGGAGAAGGAGTGGGGGGGGGGGGGGTAGGGGGGGAGGACAGGAAGAAAGAAGAGGTAGAGGGGGGATTACAGAACAGTGTGCTCTCTCACACAAAATACGTGTGTGTGTATCCTCGCACACGTACACAAATTCAGAGTCACACCTACAAGCGCACACGGACACGCACACATGTGCTCATGTGCGCACACATACGAGTCTAGCCCCAGGTGGGCAAAAATTTCACGAGCAAGCCGAGGTTTTGATCGCTACCATGCTTTTTTTTTTGGGGGGGGGGGGTATTTTTTTTGTTGTTGTTGTAAATTAGACGGATGTAAAGTAGTATGTATCACATGGGAAAAAAAATAAACCCCGGTCCTAGCTCTCCGTTTGTTACTGCAAAGCCAGGATGAGAGTGAGTAGCGTAGCAATCCCTTATTCTCCGTACTGACCGCCATGCCGAGGGTAGAATACTACAGTGTCGCTGTTATCAATCATTGCCTCTGTCCCTCTGAATATGAGCATATACAAATGTACAGACACGCACAAACACACACACACACACACACACACACAAACACACAGTATCACACATGACAAAATGGTTGGCAGCAGACGGGAAGAAACAGGTGAGGTGAGAAGAGAATTGACCAAATTGGATGTCGTTACCTCATTGCTCAACAAAGCGGCGTTGAGTGTTCTGCTTATTTCGAACATCTTCAAATTCAGTGCTTTTTTTTTTGGCTCTTTTTCTCGCTTCCTTGTTCTCTGTGATTTCTGCCAACGGTCTCCCCTTCAGTTCTTTCCTCCCTTTGCTTTACGGATGGGGAGTCAGTCCCAGGAACACAAAAAAAAAGGAAAGAAAAGAAAGAAACAAAGAAAACAAAAAATAAAAAAACGAAAGCAGCTGAAGAAGTGCGGGGTAAAGGTGGGGGTGATAAAAAAATCCTCAGGTTCAGATTTTCAGGTTTTTGGATGTTTCAGATTTCTCTGTCCTCTTTGATCTCTCTCTCCCCTCTTTCTCTGATAGTGGACCTTGCTTGACTGTGGTGGCAGTAGTGGTGGCGTTCGAGCCCAGGGTGTCCGCGCACGTCTGAGGAGTCAATATGTTGCTCTCTCTCTCCCTCTCTCCCTCTCTCTCTCTCTCCCGCTCTCTCTCTCTCTCTCTCTCTCTCTCGCTCTCTCTTTTTTCCCCTCCCAAATCTCCCCAGAGTCAGCACATTAAAACAGGCAGTCAGGCGGTCGGTTGGTCGGGCTGGCGGGCTGGCTGGCTCCCTTATCTGTCCCCCGCACACTGGCTCACACAATACACTCCGAACCTCACACTGCTCACTGGCAGATTAGCCTGTCCCAAAACATAGCTCTTAGTTTAAACTCCCCCCCCCCTCTCTCTCTCTCTCTCTCTCGCTCTTTTTTTCTCTATCACTTCCTCTTGCTCTCTCCTTAGCGCTCCCAGAGTCTCGTTCTTGCTCTCTCTAGCTCTCTCTCTCTCTCTTTCTCTCTCTCTCTCTCTCTCTCTCTCTCTCTCTCTCTCGCTCTCTCTCTCTCGCACACACTCTCTCCCTGTGTCTCTCTATCCACCTACCCCCATGCTCACACATTGATGCAGCTACAGTTCACTGTGCTACCACAAGGTGGGCAGACTGTTCTAGCAACAGCGACACACACACACACCACCATCGCCCACAACAACCACGACCATTCTCCTCTGTTTCACACTGACTTTTTTCTTCTTTTCATTTCCGTCTATTCAATTAATTACATTAATTAATATCAGCCAGGGTGAGACAACAGGCAGAACCTTCACAACGATCGCACCCAGGGAGAGAGAGAGAGAGAGAGAGAGAGAGAGAGAGAGAGAGAGAGAGAGAGAGAGAGAGAGAGAGAGAGAGAGAGAGAGAGAGAGAGAGAGAGAGAGAGAGACAGAGAGACAGAGAGAGAGACAGAGAGAGAGGGAGAGGGATAAAGGTATTGGGGTAGAGGTGAAGGATCAATTCTGCATGGCTCCCTTATCTAATTACAGCTCTTACAAAACCAGCTGGTGGATTCAACTGACAAGGACTGTCAAGGACTGTCAAGGACTTTCAGATAGAAAGATAGAAGAGAAAAAAAAAAAAGAGAAAGAAAGCATGCATTCAGCAACTCCCAAGAGGTCTCAGGGTATGGATGCTGTATACGCACACAAAACAACATGTGGTGTAGTAAAACAAAAAGCGAGATTCTCCATTCAGAGACCTACATGTTCTGTGAATCGTGGGTACCTGAGAGGCAGCTGGCGGCTACCAGGAGGAAGGAGGACGAAGGAGGAGGAGGAGGAGGAGGAGGAGGAGGAGGAGGGGGGCTCGGCTGGTGCAAGCGCCAAGGTCAGGTGGTCGGGCGTGTTGTCAGCAGCCGCGGTCGGGGCGTGGTGCCCAGATGACGAAGCAGGCCTGGCGGGAGGAGTTCCCAACCATGCAAACAAACTAAGACAAAAACAAAACCCAAAATACAGCAGAATCGAAGGTGAGGGAGAACAAGTGATCGGGATTCGAGACTTGTACATCATCGATGTCAATGTGCAATATCGAATTCGGCGATATGCCGAGTAAGGGTATCCAGTGTGTTATCGGTTGTAATTTAATAACGTTGAAAGTTCATCAATACAGAGGTCCGTAAAAAAAGCAGTAAAATATACACTGGTCCTAGGATACTGTTGGGGAATCGTTATTTAATAATAGAAGCTAATGGACACAATTTTGCATTACTGGTGGTTCAGTGGCATTGATAGGGCTTTGTCCCCAGTGGTTTGGATGTGCTTTTCCTCCCTTGGCCCAGAGAGGGGAGAGTGGCCAGTTAATAGCAGCCTATTGACACCGGACCATCTGCTGAGGTGGACCATCGCCAGCAGAGTTGAAAGCTGGGAGAAAGAGTGGTAGGAAAAAAAAACATGTGTATGTGTGTGTGGTGTGTGTGTACATGTGAGAGAGAGAGAGAGAGAGAGAGAGAGAGAGAGAGAGAGAGAGAGAGAGAGAGAGAGAGACAGACAGAGAAAGAGAGACAGAGAGACAGAGAGAGAGAGAGAGAGATGGGAGAGAAAGATTAGTGTAACAGAGTGATGGCCACCGTTAAATATTTTTATTTCCCACTACAGAATATGAAAACCTTGAACGTTTCACTTACATTCAATAAGGAATTCAACCATTATATTATTTAAACTTGCCAATTATTTAACCGCTCACACTATCCACTTGAATAAAATATATGACATGGTGTTACAATGACGATACAATCTTATTAAAAAAACATAAAAAAACAAAAGTGATGAATGTGTTACGCAAGGTACTTCTCGTGAGTAAGACTCACATATTGTTGTACATTATTTTGACTAACACAAAGGAGTGGCCAGCCACATCCCTGTTCTGCAAAGTCCCCCTGTTCTCTGGGGAGGGGAGGGTGGTGTTGGTGGTGGGGGGTTGGTGGGGTGGGGGGGGGGGGGGGGGGAGCTGTCAGTTGAATCATCCAGAGTGAGGGCTGATTCCTCCGTCAGCTGCCTCTCAAGCCTTCCTCCCTGACCCTCCCCTAACTCCCCAGAGCCCCCTGATTGCTGTCACCATAGTGATTCTCTGTGTCCTGCTGCCCAGTCCTATCTACCGCCCCCACGGCCCCAACCCACCCACCCCTCCACTCACACACACACACACACACACACACACACACACACACACACACGCGCGCGCGCGTGAGTGCACCGCGCACGCAACCACATGCACACACACACACACACACACACGGATCCGCGCTACTCGCTACCTCCATTGCCCATTCAAACATAATAACACAACAAAGAGTTATAGGCCTGAAGGTAAAGACATATTCTATGATAGCTCCACAGTTGAGGTATAGTTAGCGATGAGAGCCTCCCTTTTTTGATCACTTACAGTTAGGATGAAGGAGCGTATTTCAAAAACACTTAAAAGGGCAGTTTGAAAATATCCTCTAAGGCTCGTGCTACTCTATACCCAAGAGTTTCAAGGCCATGTTCTGCTAGAAAGCATGCGTTGTAGTGTGTCCTACCATCACTAACACACACACGCACACACTAAAAATAGACACATGTTCTCAACTTACTGTATAACTTACTGTCACCGTTACATTCAAACGTGACATAGATGCTTAAATGCGAAGCCCATATGTGTTCAGAAATTATTTGAGGTCATAAAAACATCTGATTTGAAAATAAAAACAAACTCTCTTGAGAGGTAATTAAAATGTGAGGAATCTCAGAATGGACAATCCCATTCTTTCAAGTTATCTATTTTTTTTACATTGAGTGATGCATTCATTAAATCGTTTTTTACAGTCCCTATAACATGAGCTGTACTTCAAAGGCTCACATTTTAAATAGTGGAGATGAGGAAAGACGTATGTTGTAAGTATTTTTTTTTATTTGCCCTGAATGATAATCATGTAGAAGGGCACACATGAATAAACAATATGAGTACACTGTACAACACAATGCACACATTATTATGAAGTTTAAAAAAATGTGCAAATTGACAAATATTGTAAAGTTTTAAAATAGCAGTAGTAATATAGTAATATGTTGTTCTAGCCATAACATCACACATTAATGTTCATCTTTTTTTTAGGAAAATAAATACTTAAGATCAGGTGACCATGTTATTTTTGATAGGTAAGTGTCAGGCACAACTTCACATGACGATTCCTACGTCTCTGCATTCTCTCAATTAAATCACTCGCAAGAAACAAGGGAAACATGTAGCGTATCCAATTCATTTCTCTTGCCTTCCTCCCCCCCATAATTCAATTTCAATCATCCCCCTGCTTGAAAATGACTGATTGTACCACCATGCAGCTCTTTAATTGGCCCAGAGTTAAGGGAATGATATAGCATGAAGGACGGCTATTCAATTTTCAATTTCGGGCAAAATATTACAGAGCAGCACAGTATAGTCCTTCTGTCATCTGAGAAATAATCAGGCTGACCTATCTGTTCAGCGCCCTGTTGATGCCCACCATCAAATACAGATCACACTCACACAAAAATCATTGACCTTCCCCTGGTCATATTCATTTGCCCCCTCTTGAAACCAGCGTCTAACCTGGAAATTAGCAGCGGTGGGCTGTATTCCTCTTGCTTCAGGACATGTGTGGCTGCTCATTTGATACCTTTAATCAGGTGCAACCCCTGTAATGGAAAATGAATCAGAGCCAGGCTTGATTGGCCCTGATGACATCTACTATGCACCAACTGTCTAGAAATCCTCCAGCTTTAATCAATCTGCTGGATAATTCCAAATGCCTATCTGCTACCTGCAGTGATAGGCAGTCCTCCTCCTCTGAAATAGCTATTATGACTACGGTATGATGGCAGGGATGCTGAAGATGTGGGAAAGCAATAACAGCAATGCATACTACTGTTGTAGTAAATACTTTTCAGTATTCACTGGACCTAAATACATATTTAGTACCTTTAGTAGCCTATTTAGTAAGTTAATACTTTTAGCTTTTTACACAACAATTTGGTTTGAATTCAAGTTATTTACAAATGTATACATATTGACAACTGTATCTTTAAAAGCTTTGCCTTATAAAATCACTTGTCGACTTGGTCATTCGAATTGATCATTATATATATATATATATATATATATATATATATATATATATATATATATATATATATATATATATATATATATATATATAATTTTATTTTTTAATTTTTAAATTGTTTTAATATATATGTGTGTGTATATATATATATATATATATATATATATATATATATATATATATATATATATATATATATATATATATATATCTATATACATATAGATATATATCATATATCATATCATGTTATTCACTGGTGCTGATGCAAATCGATTTCTGCCTCACCTCTCGTCGCGCGAGCCTGTTCCCGCGTCGCCTTGGTAACACTCAGCGTCCTGTGAGCGCACACACACACACACACACACGGAAAGGAAGATGGAGGAGAGTGTTATGAAAGACGTCGAGACTGGTGTGTAAATGGAGCTGTTAGGCAGCGTTTTCCTCCTTTCATTGAACAAGCGCAACGCGAGGAATAGTGTCCGCTTCTCTCACCTAAAAAATAGTCACTTCTAGAGTGTCGCATGCCCAGATAGTAACGCCACCGTGTGCGCTGCTAGCATGCTAGCGTGCAAGTGCATGGGATGTAAACAACAGCTATGTCAATACTGTACTATGTGTTAGCTTAGTTGATGCTGTCAACACTCGGATTTGACTCATTTTACTCAGATACTTGTAGTTGACAAATCTTCCGACAACTGTGACAACTGATAAAGCATTGCAATGTAACCACACGCTAGAGAATAGTTATTATTATATTGTTCTAATCTCAGCTGTTGTTCGCTAACTGATGAGCACGAAGGGCTCCTCTCCTATCGACTCCCTACCTCGTGCATATGCAAATGTTGGTTTTGATGTATATTAGGGCAGATTACTTAAAGCTGCCTTTTATTTGCAATCAACCGAATACAAGACAAAGATAGGACAGTAATTGAAATATAGTCGACATTAATGCATTGCATTAAATTGCATTATAGCAGCAACATCAATTATTGTATGTAGAAATTAGGACAATTTAAGAGATAATTAATTATTTACATGCATGCTTTGATGCATATTGAGTTATTAATTATCATTAAATCAAACTGGTTAGGCAAGGATTCTTTTTCAAATCAATTATGTTTGTGAGATGAATACAAGCTGTAGTCATAAGTCAGAATACCTGCATCTCTGCTGACATTTTCAAATAAAGCTTTCATTTAAAAACATATTGATGCTGTGTGTCACTTGTTTGTCATCTTATTTACCAAAACAAAACAAATGTAGTTTTGATTATATTCATCAAGACTCATACATCATCATTACGCTCACTCAACCCTTCTAACATATGCCGAGCTATACATTACTATTCTAAATATTCTTACATGTATTACTATTCTTACTTAGAGCAGCTGTTTCATAATATAAACTTGTATTGAAAATACTACCAACATGGCACAGCAAGTAAGTTAACTGCAAAAATAAAAACAAAACTCTGTAAATGAAGCCTGAAGCTAAAGGAATACATGTAAATTAAAAATGGCTTTGTGTAAGTGGTTGACAATAGTATTGGTTTTTTGTGTTCTCCAGGCAGCGAGGCCGGTGGAGAGGATGTGTTGGTGGGCAATGTCAACAAGCTAATGGTGACCCCACCAGGGTACCCTGGTGCCCAGCGGAAAGGACATCTGGTCTTTGATGCTTGCTTCGAGAGCGGTGAGTACTTGTGATGGTCGTTTTGATTCACAGTTCAAGTTGGAAAACTATAACCCACATATTATAGACTGTACCTTATTTCACCACTAATTAAAACAAACACAATGTAGCTCTGCTACTTCTTCTTCCAGCATTTGAGTTATTATTGCATAATGTGGGGGTCAGGATAGTGTTGTGTGTTGTGACTCCCAGCCAAAAGCTACTGGGTTTGATCCCCCTTGTCCACAGCTTACTTGTAGGCATCCTTGAGCAAGATGCCTAAACACTATATCTGATCTTAATGACATGTACTATTATTCACTGTCGCTTTGGATTAAAGCGTCTGCAAAATAACTTAGTAGTAAATAATGTGTCATTTGTTGTTTCTTTAAAGTCTCGCATTTACATTTACCAATATTTCTAGAAAAAAAATGATTTTTTTCATAATAAACTATTAAATAGTACCATAGAGATCCCATTGTTTCCTAATAGTGAATATCCAAACCTTCTCCATCTCCCATCGCCATCATTCTTGTTGAAGAGAGGCATGGAATTGAGTTAATATGTTCAAGTGTGCTTTGGTAATGACCTTTGTCATTTTTCTGCCTGTTGATGGGTACTGCAATGAAAATAGAGTACTTCTTTAACAGTAACAAGGTCAAATGGGCACACAAATACACATCTAGACACACTTACATACTCAGGCATACAAGTACACGCGCACACACACACACACACACATACTTGCACACAAATACACATATACACATACATACATACATACAGATACACACACACGCGCATGCACACATGCACGCATACAGAAACATACACACACACACAGTCCTACATACACACAAACACACACACAGTCAAACACAAGAGTGATTCAGGGAATCAGCAGGTCTCCATGGGACTGAATCTCAGCGTGAAGATTAGGTTCAGATGAGACTCAGATTTCATATTTCTGACAGACAAGCCCATTTTTGGGTTTCTGCAGTCTGAGCCTTAACTTTACCTCGTCTATTTCTGATGTTGGGCTCAGCTGTCACTGAATGTACTCCTCTAAAGTGGATTTTTTCTATTTTTCTCTCACTTAATAATATAGTTCTTCACATTGACATCTCTTTCCAATATGTTATTTTATTCCCTGCTCTCTTTTCATGAACTTGTATTGGAATGAATGTGCATAAAGCGCTCCTTTATAGAACACATACTGCAAACACCACAGTACAGACCAAGAGAGCCAAAAAGAAAAAAAAGAAGACAAACATTTTTTATTTTATTTTTACTTTGAAGTACATGACCCGTGAAGGTGCTTATATAATGATTGTGCTGTATGCAAAGGTGTAAACATTTAATGTAACATTTTTCTTTTTTTGCCGAGATATCAATGATAGAAAAATTGAGCTTGCCCTTGTTATAAATTGGCCCATTTTCCCAGATGACTTGGGGCAGAGGAGCTCAGACATTGATTAATAGCTGCCCAGGTCCCACACTCAGATCGGCTAACATACCACTGTTACCGGCTCCGGATGCTCCCCCTGAATGATTCATAGAATTGATATTAATATCTTTCCAGTAACTGCATTACTTACATTGAAAAAGGGAGTCCAATGGACGTTCGCCAGCTAATGTCAAATTAATGTCATGTTGCAGTTACGAACACAACATCCCTGGTGTAACGGTCAGGTTTAGATGGAAGCTGTTAATTGCTGTTTTCAGTTCTAATGCAAATCTTGGTTTGTAATGACCATTGTTGGTTAATAACCTTGATGAATAATAATTATCTGCATATGTGATAGACTTTAAGGATGTTATTTTTCTGCCACTGTTAATAGTTTTGAAAGTATACAAAGGTGAATGGTCTATGTTAAATCCTGCTGCCCGCACGCTAAGTAATCCAATTATTAGCATTTTTAAATCCCATTTTGATTAATAAAATGCTGCAGTCGTCACTGTAGTACTATGTTATGTTTTCATTTACGTATGTTAATGTATATTTGTGTTGTTAATGCATTTGTTTTCATGTTGTGAACTACTTCATTTGTGTAGTATCTCTCATTCAGTTGTTTTCGAGTTTTAAAATAGCACAACTTTTAAGATACTCAAACTTGCACCTTTTCGTTTTGTAGACAAAGTGTCCAAATCCATCCTTCACAGTCAATCTGATATCTCTCGCATCTCAAGAGTCCAATGCATATTGTCGCTGACAGAAAGGGAATTGGAAAAGACTCAAATACTATAGGCATCTGCCGTATGTGTTAGCTATGTGGTGCAGGCATGTATAATCCTTCAAGCTCCTGGAATGGCCTTTAGTGACAGCATGTCCATTTTACCTTTACCAAAACGAAATGTAAAAGATAATATAATGGTGTTCTCAAAAAAGGCTTTCAGTCTTTACATATCACATGCATACTTTTCCCCTGCACATACATGCAGGAGAAATGTTTTCGTATTGAGCGGACATTTATTCTCCTCTTTTCCCACATGTTCAAAGCTTTTTTTCTTTGGCTTTCTGCATAATAAAATCTAATTGGTTTATTAGACAAGAATGGTTACGTCAACTGTTTACCAAGGGTGTAAAGCGCCTCATTTACATTTAGATTAGGGTGCGATTCACTTTCTTGTCAGCCCTATGGAGTTTGAGTCATGGTCACCTATATCTTTTCATAGGTGGTTCAACTTATTCGTGGAGGCATTCTCAGCTGCCAATGACCATTATCCGGCCTCTAGTTGACAATAAGGAAATGTCCTTCATTGGTAGGTCTGAATAACCACTGTCCTACAACCATCTTAAAAGACAAACATCTAGCATTGTTGCAGACAGTGTGCAAAAAGGGCAATGTACACTTTTTTTAATAAGCTACAATATGCAAAACAATCTTATTTTCTATTCAGGATACTTGGGATAATGTTGGCTATAGAAAATCATTGTAGAAAATGCTAATCTGGAAATAGAAAGCCAGAGTCTATTGTCATATATTGTGTCAAGAGACACAATATATGACGTGCAAATGATAAGCCTAATTGTTACTCGGGTATGAATTCAAATAACATTGTTATCTTCTCTCAGTCACACTGGTCGGGTCAAAATGATATTGTTCTTCGGAAATTCTTTTGTGAATGGATCTGCCCCTGTGATGTGCAGTAGCACTGCAGAGGGGACAACTGCTCTGTGTGTTTGCAGAGGACGACACTGGCGCCAGCATACTGTTTTACTGCACCTCTGGACCATACACCACAAGTAATTAAGCAGCAATTGATTAGCTGGTCTTTTGTCTGCTGACAATGGTCTGCATGGTTAAAAGAACCCCCCCCCCAACCCTTGGGTGAGCGATGTTTAATGGGGTTCATTGATAAGCCTTTTCTACAGCACAACTTATAGACTGAATGAATTAACTGCAGCCCCGGAATTGACTGCATCTGCATCCGCACAGTCAATTCCTTCAGAACGGTGGTCCATGAGAGATGGGGAAAGAGCTAGACGGGCACTTTTGAAGGGATTTCTTCTATTAGGGCCTCAAAGTATGCTACTGTACTTTACTGTGCGGTGCTGGTACTGAGGCCCACTTTTAGCTTCATGCTAGCGCTGTTTTGCCTTCAGCAAATCCACCTTTTCACTTTTGTGTACTGGGAAAATGATCTGTAAAATAAGCAAAACATTACATTATTAAGATTGCATTAATATAACACACAGTAAGCCTATTGGACATTACAAATCTCACTCGAGTCCCTGTGGACAATGTTTGAATCTATTTGGCCATAGATATTATTCCTTGATGCTTTGGTTTGCATGACGCACTTTGTCAGCTATATTTTTATTATTGTGACTGTGACTATGACTGATTTCATAATAAAATGGTTAAGAAGTAAATTATTAATACAATATCATCAGTGGAGGATGAAGTAAAACTAATGTCTGTCTTAATGTCTGCCGATACTGTAGCATTCTCTCCAAAATGCATGTTTGTGCCCATGTGACATTAGAGTATTTACGAGAGCATTTCATGGCTTTGCTTTACTGATTCAAAATCGCCCCACAGTAATGATAACAGATGAATAATTGTTTTCCCCCCAATTGCCAAGAGAAATAGTCCAAAAATAAAAAAAGCATCCATAAAAAAACAAAACAATTCTAGTGAGAGATGACTAATGAGGATAAATGTAGCTTAAACAGCGGCGCTAGAAAATAGCTCCAATGTTTGTTGCTGATGAACGTTTAATTGTTGTTCTCTTCTCTTTCCATTACTAAGCAGTGCACCGAATCCATGTGGCCTTATCTTCCCCGAGAAATGTTTTGCCATTTTGCAATTGTGAGGCCCTTCTAAGGCATGGCTGATTGGAGTTAGAGCCAGGGAAAATTTCACAGAAAGAAAAAAAGAGAAGGAGATATCGAGAGAGAGAGTGTGTGTGTATGTGTGAGAGAGACAGAGCTAAAGACACAGAGAGAGAGAGAGAGAGAGAGAGAGAGAGAGAGAGAGGGAGAGAAGAGAAGGGGAGAGCATAAAGCGAAGGACTGTTGGGGAAGAACAGAGGGATGGAAGGACATTGGAGGGGGGGTGGTGCAGTCTTTATTGTCACAAGTTATTTATATACTCAGAAATGCCCATGAATCACGATAGTTGAGTGTCCATTGATTAAAGAAGAGGAAAACATTGTTATAATCAGGCCAGCTGCTCAGGAGTGGTGTGACGAGGCCTGCTTGCTGCAGCACAGAGCTTCTCACTTTGCATCCTCTCTGATGTCCTCATGGTAGAGACGCTCAGGTAATTACAAATTACAAAACACAAAAAAACAGCACCGAAAGATCAAAAAACAATGGTGTTTTTTTTTTTTTTTACTTTGACTCAAAACAAACCTAAATGAAACAATCGTTTTGTACACTAATCTCACTGCATCCGAACATGCCAATTTAAAATCAAAGACACTTGCCACCGCATGTTTCAACGTTTTACGTTCACGTAGAGTTCGCTTCCTTGGGAAGTCTACTAACCTCAGATTGATCTCACTCTTACGTTTAGTTTTTGTTTTTTGCGAGTGAACATCCATTGGTCTGAGTGGGAGGGAGCCCCGCTGACGTCTGATGTATTGAGTGGCAATACCAGTCTCTTTGTCTCTCTTACGTGTCCTTGGCACCGGAGAAGCTTCACTGCCCAAATCACTAAATAGCCTCTTCAGTCTCTTTTCCTTTTTTTTGTTTTTAGCAGTTTTCCCTCCTCTGTTCTTCCTTTAAGTCAGAAGCAGAGTAAGGAGATGAATTCAGGTTGTCTGGGGGGGGGGGCTGTTGGCAGGACTATTGTTTATGATTTATTCTATTTATCGGTCATTTGTATCCATAAGTGAAGTGAAGTCTTTATTATGAAAGTGTTTTTCCTGATACTGGTTGTCTTCTCCCTCCGGCTTTCGCGAGGCATATTTTATTTCTGTCTTTGCACCATTTCATGCTGTGTGAGCTGGATGTGTTATATTGGTTTGACCCTGAGGGAAAAGTCACAATATGGGGTTTGCTCTGCATACAGAGGCATGCCATTCTCTGAAGCGCTTTGCTTCGAGCCAGACTCATTTAAACTACCAAGGATGGTCTTCTCTTCAAGGCTGGTCTTTAAACTCTCAAATGGTCAGTAACTTTTTACTGAATCAATAGCCCACCGCACCATGGCTGTGTTTTATTTTTATTTTTCTTCTGTGTCTTCTTCGTCCTCATTTGCATGTCCGGGCAGAACAAACAGCACCAAGCTATGGGTCCATCTGAGAGCCATAATATTTGCAGACAACAACCTTCTGGGTTTATCACACGAGTACGTAGCGTTGTGCCCAAAAGCCTTACCATGAAGGGTGATATCGGGAGCCGTCCGTGAAATGCAGAGCAAATGCAACAAAGCGATAATCCTGTCTGATATTCGCGCCTGTCAAACTAATCAGTTTGCAAGCACATGGGCTCGTTTGCTCTGGTCTGGGATGCCTCCTCTGCCAGGAAGCAGTTCAAACAGCTTCAATGTTTTGTAAGTTAATTGTTGATGGCGAAGATACAAGCCATCCATGAGGACCAGCTGGCTCCTCTTCTTCTCCTCAAAATGTCAACCAATACAAGCCAAAGATAACTGAATTTATTTGGGACATTTGAATATAAACTGAGTATGAGGAGTTGCTATGGGATTTGCAAAAGATTTATGAGAAAAATATTTGGTTATCGGAAATAAGTAGTAATTGTGGCTCAGGATCAAATCTTGGCTGTATTGTCGAGGAAAGATACGATTTAAAAGAAACACCTTTTTATTAGTTTTTAAATTTGAGCCTTGGGCTGTTTTCCATTCCTCCAATCCAGATAGCATATTTTGGAACATCAACAAGTCACTGGCTCTAGGCCAACATCTCACAAGATAAAAAATAAAAAAGAAACAATTTTTCACGATTCTTGAATCTGTAAAAATTACTGTGATAAGATTTCTGTATTGCACTATTGGTGCTTGCAATCAAGGCTTCAATGATGGAGTAATTAATTCCCAGGCAATTCCTGACGCCAGGTGTAAAAATAAACTACACAGAGTTGTACCGTAACACTAACGGTTCAAATTAACTATATGACCGTGCTTAAAGAACTCCAGGTAGAGTTCAAATGCAACCTAGTGTTGTCCATTTACCTCTTATTTAATGTACATTTGATATTGTTGTATTAACCATTAACCCTAATAGAGAAAATGCCTTCTTGAAATCGTACAATCGTACTTGTATAATGTACAATTCTGTGAATTATACATTGTAAACTTTCCATTAAAGCAATATCATGGCAAAATATTTAATTTTAGTCAAAATATTTATTTCATCAGTTGAAGTGCAACTTTTTAAAAGTGAAAAATATGTTGATTTGAACAAAACGATTTTCTTTTTTTTTTTACAAAAATAATTTAAAAAATAGCCCCGGATCTATTCATCCGTCATTCAGATCATGCATTAAAGCCCTCGAAAAAAATATGTCGATCAAAAACACAAGTATGTTTTGGGTCCTCTGTGTGTCATTCAAGCGGCATGAATGACACACTACCTGGCAAGCACGCATTTTGTGTGAGCGCGAGAGAGAGAGAAAGAGAGAGCGCATTGGTTACAGGTCATTGCACTACATTGCACGAATTGTATCTGAAAAGAAAATCTTTCTCTAGTCTCTAGTGGTACTGTAGCATATCAATAAATGTTTAATGATAGCAGTTACTGATTACTTCTACTCAATACTAATACTAATTACTAACAACTACTAATATTTTTTATATCACATAATTAATCTGGAAAGTAAAGTACACACATATCAATGATTTAGACATGTACTTTGACTATAAATAAGGTGCCAGAGTGCATAAAAAAGCATAAAAATAGAGCTTGTTAATCAAAAGAGGTCTGAGCTAAGCCCCAAATGTCCTTAAATCCTTGAGACGCTCCTGGCTATTAGTAAAAATCAAATTCAAAAGAGTTTACAAATTCCAACTGGTATGGCCGCCACAGCCGGAAACATATTGGTTAAACCGCCACCATGAAAGGAAGTGGACGTGGCTTATAAACACTGACATTTTTACATTAAAAACACTGCTTTTGGTACAAGAAAGATAAATCCTTTGACCGCCAGAGGCCAAAGAGTGCACAACATGATTGACAAAACACAGGACATTGGAAGGATAAACATGTCATGCCATTCATTTAACTGAGGGAAAATGGTGAGGAAGCAGGGAAACTTTCTTGGTATTCATTCTCCACCCTTTGCAGCACTTCCTTCTGGTGATAAAAAGTGCATTAACTTAACACTTTCAAACATTCCCTTATTTTAAATGTACTTAAACATGTGGGTTCTCTTCAAGCCAGTTACTTTGATTGGCAACAGGGTTCAGCTAGGCGATTGCCTATTGACCCCAGCTGGCAGATGTTTGGCTTCCTCTGCTGACATTTCTTGAGGTTCAAGGCTTTGTGGTCCACCTTCAGGTCACCTTCAATCTCAAGCTCTATAATTTTACGCTCTGTCACTGGAGAGCTGATGCTCCAATGGTCCCGTCCTCAGCTCACTGTTTGTGCGGTTTGCCCTACTGATGCTACTTGCTTGACACCGCTCATAGCTGCAGTGCAGCCTTATTTGTAATTCAATTCCTACGCTGAGATTTGAACACTGACGGATTTGCTGTGAGTTCATGTTTTTTAAGCTGCCTGTGTTTATGCTGCTGATTTATTTAGAAACCCTTTTCTCTGAGATGAGCTTCATTGATGTGCCATGGTTTGTTTGATATCACAAATTCATGTACAGAATATGCTTATAAAGTGAAGGGCGAAATACTGACAGAACAGAATTTTGATAGAGGCAGGCAACTATCAGCTATGATTACTGCTTGATGTAAACAATATTGAAATGCACTCCTCTTGTAGGTCTTCTCCTGAACAATTTATATGTTACACTGAACACATACAGTATAGTATTTTGTTGTGTAATTGCAATTGTTTGGATTATAACATGTTGAAACAAAATGGTACAATAAAATAGTATACACTCTATATATCTTAGAATAGTGATTTTCGAAAAATAAATTCCAAAGGTTGAACAGAAACTTAAAGTTTTCAATAGAAATTAGCCATGGACGGTGGGCACTTATGGGCTTACATTAAACTAAACCAGAGGCTGAGTTCAAAATGGTATTTTTGCTTTAAATCAATTTAAGTTAGCTCATCATGACAGATATCCAGATTTACCACATTATTTAAAACAGATATGTGTCAATCGTAGTTAGAAAGTAAGTGACATCTAATAACTGCCCGCCTGACTGAATGATACTGCACTCTGCACAGGGATGGTCCACTCCAGTCTATTGTGGTTTATACTTGGGCCTCAGGCTGTCTCGTACCCGGCTCTAACTTCATACCTTTGCAGGCAATTTATTGCCAGCTTCATTAAATGTTGTGCTTTTGGATCGATATCTGATCCATCAATCTGTTCACTTGTGTTACTATATCAGGCTTACCAAGGTAGTCTAAACAGGTGCCGCTCCCGAATACATTAAGCACACACACACACGCACAACACACACACACACACACACACACACACACACGTGCGCACACAAACGCACGTCACACACATGCACATCACACACACACACACACACACACACACACACACACACACACACACACACACACACACACACACACATAACCCACTATCCTTTCCTATATAACAATGTATATGTATACAGTACAATATACAATTGACTTGAGTAAACATCATGCACTCTACCAATCATTTAATTTACACTCCCCACGTGATGAACTCAGCTTATCCACAGCCTCCTTCTGTAGAAAGGATGCGCCATGTGCTTCTCTTTGTGATGAATGATGTCTCTAAATCGAACTACCAAATGATGTCTCTTAATCTCCCTTATCCGATGGTGAAAAAAAGAGGGATTAGCTTGTCAAAGCATGGATTTGCCTTGATGGTATATTACCAAATCATGTTTTTATTTATACCTTGTGTGACTTTGTCATATATATTTTATTGCTCCGTTGCTTAATTTACCTTAAGTAAACCGCACCGCGATAGGGTACAGTGCCTGGGAGAATGATGGCACAAAAAACCTTTTGATCTCCTGCCAATGCCTTTTGCCATTCAGGACTGCCTTTTTCCTGCTCTTTCATTTCCTTTTTCCCCTCCCTCGCTGTAAAGCTGGCACTGCATTGACAGTAGCAGCACTTAGTGTAATTCCCCAGATTGAAAAGCGGTTGCACAATGAAAGATTTCCACTGTGACGTTCCGAACAGTTCAAAAAGCACCATAGGATGTGGAGACGTCGTCAATCCTGACTTGCACAACTCCATGGTTCATCGCACTCTTACCACGTCACGTTCATCCGTAAAATAAGGACAGTTCCGATTAGTGCACACAATACCACAGTGACCAAGAGGATAAATCCCAAAGAGGAAACTATCGACAAACCTAATTACAACAGGGAGTCCCAAACATAGAGATGTGAGTGGGCTGTTCTTCTTTACAACAAATATGGCCGTCTGCGGGTCAGAACACATTTGTTGCGGCGCCAGACTAACATGGAAGTACCTCATTTAAGGTACTGCCGCCTTCTCCATTTACTGTGATTTAGTTAGCCCCCCCCCACCCCCCCGAATGGCGAAGACAAAGAATAGCGCAAAGATGAACAGTCACTGCTGGCAGGGTTCATTGTCCTTTTGTTTCGCCGTCTTGTATTTTCCACTTAACACCTTTTTTGTTACGATCTGTTCGTTCGCTTTTTTAAAATCTTTTGTGTGGCTGACCTGTTGGTTGTCGGCCAGTGATTTGGACCCTCCCCTTCTTCCTCATCTCTCCGTGTGCAGACTCCCTGTGTTCCTGAACTCATTACAGAGCCATCAGCCCAAGGCGCCGGAGTGCGCACCCACAGGGAGCAATAACTGTAAATAAGCACGACTGCGGGCTCACCGATAACATGCTAGCAGGATGATAACAGGGGCGTCTTAGCAGGCCTGTTGACCTTCTGCTTGCCTTGGGCTCACCAAGGACCCCTCCACTCCTGCACTTTTATCTCAACTCTCTCTCTCTCTCTCTCTCTCTCTCTCTCTCTCTCTCTTTCAACTGGAGCTGCAGTGAAGATTACCCCTTAGAAAGAGCAGGATTGGAAGGAGGAGGGAGATAGGGAGTGCATGGAGGACAATAAAAGAAAACCATAAAACAACAGAAAACAAAGAGAAGGCGGTGCTTGGAGAGGAAACAGAAGAGCAGAGCAGAGAGCAGACCTGCGCAGATGTTCTTCTGTCAATTCCCCTGTCATGTATTCCTCTTTTCATCCATCGCCATAGGCCTCCACATGATTAACTTGTTAAAAGATAACATGGAATTGGAACAAACTTGTATTTACTGTTAGCAGAGGCCAGCAACACATAGAACATGCCAACACCAATGGCAAGATAACAAACAAGAGAAAAAGAGATGGTACAATGTCCAGTTTCTGTTGTTGCTGGGGTTAGCCATCCAGTTAGCCCCCCTGCAGATGTGAGTCAATGTTGCCCCCCCCCCCCCCCCCCCCCCACCATGCTAACGTGAAATAGCCCGAGAGTAACGTGTCCAGAGCTGTGGGGCTGCAGCGCTGTCTGGATGAGATTGATAATACAATTAAGCTAGTTGCAGTAAGAATGCATCACTATGACCCATTACCACACCAGACACTTCATATGGAGCATACCAGCCCTGGCTCCAGGGGCCTTCTGTGGGAGGGAAGACGGGAGAAACAATTATAAAAAAGACCAGCTAGAAAATGTGTTCTCTTTAGGACGGGCAGGCAGGCCTGTATATCATCAGATATGTGTGGGCTGCCTACATATCTCTCAGCTGTCCCCGGGCTTTGCCTTCTTCATCTATAGTGAAGCGAGGCGCTCGCTGGAGCAGAGACAGACTCATATTAGGATCCCCACGCACCCACCACCCCCACCCCCTGTTGTTGCTTATCCTCGCTGCCGTGTATTGAGATTATTTTCAAGGCAATTTCCTGATAATGCTCGTGAGTACGCAATCATTTTTTGGTGTGCCTGGCTTGATACGTTTCTTTTAGATATTAAATGAGCACGAAGCACGAGCCTTGGCTGTAACGTAATGACTACTTTGCGGCACACGTGATTTCCTCCTGATGAAGTTTCCAAGGCATGTGCAGCAGGTCAAACAACACCTCTTATCTCACCCGCCCCCGTGTTATCCACCGGCGCTAGGTGCTAGCCATGCGCGGTAATCGATGCATTCCATTTTGCTACCTGTTAGAGTGGCTTGGTAGAAAGTTGGAGGTGACCTTTTTAATCTGGCCTGCAGATGAAGTGATAAGGCATTGAGGGAGCAGGCGAGCTTTAAGAAGTCATGAGGCAGGAGATTGATGTTGCCTCTGTGACAACCTGCCTTTAGATGAGAGCGAGAGAGAGAGAGAGAGAGAGAGAGAGAGAGAGAGAGAGAGAGAGACGATTAGCTGCAGGTCTAAACTGAGACACCTTCACCATGGCTGCTGCTGCTGCTGGCTGGAATCAATTCTCCCTTTATCAGTCCTCCTCTTCCTTGTCTAGGAATCCTCCTCACACCGCAGAGCAGCCGGAGGGAAAACTGATGTGTTTTCCAATAATGAAATGGAGCACATAGCAAAAATACGTTTAGAAAGGTAGCTGCACAGCGGATGCAATACGGCCGTCTCCTTTAATCTTGAGTCTGGCCTTCTCATACCAAGCTAGCCCCTAGCCTGAGTTGTTGGTGTGTTTCTGTCCGTAATATGTGTGTGTGTGTGTGTGTGTGTGTGTGTGTGTGTGTGTGTGTGTGTTTATATCTAGCGTAATGATTTTATGTGACGGAGCTATTTGGTTTGCATTGAAAATTGATTTTCAAGCATGAATGCTGTTGGTAACCATTTACTTGTGTTACACAACAGTAAACTTTTCTATTAAAATGAACATTTTCCTTTGGATTCACATTGCAGCCATGGGTGTGTGACATGACAAAACCCCTCCTGTATGAACAACATGTTGCAAAAACAGCTTAGAATATAATGGACCCACGCTCCCACGCTCCTGTCTAACGCGGCTTGCAGCTGGCTGTACAAGCCAGCTCCACTTCGGGCCTTTAGGCCAGCAGACATGCGAGCAGCTAGCCCTGCTGGTGCTGAATGATGATCCATCTGCATGGCAGAAAGCATCCATCCAGTGCATAGCTACAGGCTGCAGGCCTGCCCATTGTGTGGGCTGAGCACTGTGACTGCTCCCTCTTGTACCTCTGTAATGGGATTACATTAGCCATGTTCTTCTGCTTTCTCTCTTGCTCTTCTCCCTCTCTCTCTCTCTCTCCCTCTCTCTCTCTCTCTCTCTCTCTCTCTCTCTCTCTCTCTCTCTCTCTCTCTCTCTCTCTCTCTCTCTCTCTTTTTCTCTCTCTATCCATATGTCTCTCTCTCACCCTCTCTCACTCACTTGTTCTCTGTCTCTGTCTCTCTATTTCTCTCTCCCATTTGCAGTGGCTCTTTCTCTCATCTCGATAATAAACATGTTGTGACTATATGGTAGCTTCACTCTGCCATTGTGGTCATTATCCATTATATGGCACATTTTATTATCATGTACCAGCCTCCATTTGTGTTGATTGATGATCTTTTCACATTAAAAAAAAAAAGTTACATCGTTTGATTGACATAGATGAACTGATGAGGCAGTTTAGTTTAGACAGTTTAGTAAGAAGTGTCTCGAGATACTGTGAGATACTAATTTTGTTCAGTGTTTTTATTTTTATTTTTTTACCAGGACAGCGTCTGGCTGGGCTGCCTCATCAGTAGGGATAAGCTGTTCATTTTAAGCCAATTTGTAAATTTCCTGAAAGCTAAGTTTTCTTCAAGGACAAAGAATATTACTCAGCATAATATTTCGATTACACCACTGAAGAAGGCTGTATAAATGCACACACTTTTTGCAAGAGGACTTTTGCGAGATATTTTAAAGACAAGTTGATATAATTTAGTGGCAACAATGAACAGTGTGTCTCGTCTGTATGCAATGAACAAAAATCCCTCACTACTTTACAACATGATGAACACTAATGGTCACTATTTTCACTTTATCTATTGCATCTTAAATCCCTTTTATTGGGATTACAGCGAGATCATTTGACCATTTCACACCAGTCAGACGCTAGAGTCTATGGTATGGAATAAAAGAGGGCTAATGCTAATGCATTAGAATCTGGAGGTAGCAGCCATAAATTTAAAATCCGGGGATAAATGGCATGTCGTCTCCATGCTATTCCACAGACTGAACATTACAACCTTGAGGCTGAAGCCATATCTCACATCAAGCCCCGCGGCGCCAGCGTCTATAACACAGCTGCCCACGGCTGTTTGCTTCTCCGCTGGTGCAGTTTTCATAATGACAGAAAGAAAGACTACCATTAAGCCTCCTGTTTCACCTGTTTATGTCCGTGTGTCCTTTTGGACTACTTTTCTAACTAAAAAAGTAACTTTTCTCTTCAGTTTAAGAAGAATGTATGATCACCAAGTTAATTATATTCGTTAGCCATTCATGTTATTGCATCAGCAGTACCAGCAGAACAGGGCAGGCTACTTGGCTTGTGTGGCAAGTGACCTGATCACCTGGTACCAATTTAAGCCAATCAGAAACAGCAATCACATAGCATGTTTTTTAATGTCCTTGTGGTATGGTTTTAGTACTTAAAAAACATGAGAATGGTAATTATGTTTTAATCATTTGTTATATAATTTATTTTGTGTAATCATTGTGTGCTCAGTTTTCATCTCTTCATTGTTTCAATTCCCTAGCCATTATTTGTGTCTTTGTTCTGTTTTTTTGGAAGGGTATTTACATGATATACAACAGGGAAACACGATTTTATTGTAAAGAAATAAGTTTGCTGTAAAAAACAAATGCTAATTATAACCACATTTTGAACAAAACACCCTCTTGTTTTTTTGTTTGGACTTAGATCTTTAATGTTATTAGCCAACCACCAATCATATATGGATCATAACAACAGCATTTCTGCAACTGCAAATAAACCCATGTCCCTGGGAGAGACAGATTTATGAGCTTTAAGATACCTGCGCTCGGCATCAAGCTTTAATTTAAGATGTATGTTTGCTTTAGCGAGGCTCAGAGACTCCTAATAAAGAAATATCGCACTCCACTGATTTGCAACAATACTCTCAAATGCCTTTAAATCATAACCCAAATTCGTTTTAAGGCATTAAATACCGCTACGTTATCGTCGGATGCGTCTTTTGGGCGTGTGACCTTTTCGAAGGCCTTCTCGAGGTTACGGCACGTCTTTTGCGGTGTTAAATATGTTAACGGCTGATATTTTGCCACACGAGATGATTGATTCCCTGACATACATCTTGTGCTGGAGCAGCTGGTGCCCCCCCCACCACTATCTTCTCGCTCAGTCAATGCTTGCTGCAGCTGGGGCTGGTTCAGTGCTTGGCCTGTGCCTGGTCTTTATTTGCTTTCAATGGCTCTGGATTGTACCGCCAGCCAGCCCATTCCCTGTTTGCCTGTCCGCCTGCCTGCATGCCTGCCTGCCTGCCTGCCCGCCACCTCGCAGCCAGCCAGCTACTTTGTGTGTGTGTACCATGTGAGCGTGTTGATAAGTATGCATGATTGTTTAACAGATGTGTCTTTGATTTTTTTTTTTTTTTTTTTTTACCCCCCCTTTCATTCAGTGTTTCTACAGAACACTGCCAAGTGCAGCCACGTGCAGAGTTCTACAAGAGTGGCTTTGCTTGGGAAAGGCTCATGAATATAGACTAGAGGTAGCTGGGTCATAGAGTTTTTCTCCCCCTCATTACATTAGGCTCTTAGAGGAGAGGACATGGAGGAAGGAAGGAGACAAGCATGAAGGAAGCATGTTTAGTTGTTATTGTTTCTAAGAAAACATATTCCTATATGTCACGTCGAAGGCCCACATGGGAGGCCATTAATATGCTAGTCGGCCTATGTTGTGTGCACACCAACATATAGAGCGTAACAGTGACCGCCCCTTTTTTAACAGCTCCGGTGCCGGAAGTAAATTTCCCATGCATTTATCTCGTCCACTTTTCGTAGAATCCTTATAAAAAGAGTATTAAGCCTTTAACCAAGCCAATCGTTCGTTATGGTAGTCGTGACCATATTATGTTTGATTCGGGATGAGTAGTTCCTCACTCGGTCAACAAAATAATGTACACGTCTTGTACCTTTGTCTTTTCTTCTGTTTTCCAAATTCTTTTTATGCCCGAATCAAACATAATATGGTCACGACTACCATAACGAACGATTGGCTTGGTTAAAGGCTTAATACTCTTTTTATAAGGATTCTACGAAAAGTGGACGAGATAAATGCATGGGAAATTTACTTCCGGCACCGGAGCTGTTAAAAAGGGGGCGGTCACTGTTACGCTCTATAGACATTTAAGCACACACACACTAGGGCTGGGCAATATATTGATATTATATCGATATATTGTGATATGAGACCAGATATCGTCTTAGATTTTTTGGAGATTTTTTCTTTTCCTGGTTTGCTGCATTACAGAATGAAATGAAAAAAATGAGAAAATACACACAAGATACACACATTTAATTCACACAAGAGTATACCAAAATAGGCTTTACCATGGGGTTATTTTATATAGACTATTTATTAATTGAATTCGAAACATGCTATATCGTGATTTATATCATTATCGAGATATTGAATGACCTATATCGGGATAGAAAATGTTGGCCATATCGCCCAGCCTAACTAACACACACACACACACACACACACACGCACACCCACCCCCCATTGCTCCTCATACGGTAGAACTTTAGTAGTAAAGGTCTTTCATCAACCTTTGCCACTGTGTCTGCTAAAACTGAGAAAGCGTTGCCTGTATGTCCCACTGTCTGGAAATGTGGAAGTATTTGTCAATCTCTCCGCGAGCTGTTCCTATCCTAATGTCCTTTAGGTAGGCTGGAACGACTTATCTTAAAGTCCACACACCAGCGTGTGGATGAATAGTTGCGGTGGTATTTTCATCCCAGCTCTCCTCCGCTCTCCTAATCAGTCAGAGTGGCGGACTGCGGTGAAGGATTCCATCTCACCATCAGCGTGCTGGAATGAGACGCCACTCGCCATTAGCGCCTGCGACATGAACGCGTTTAGCCGAAGAGATTCTAATGTAAACACGATCCCCAGTCTGTAGCACAATACACATGTTTGTGTATGGGCCACTTATGTCTTATCGAATGTACTGCATATACCTGTGTGTGTGTGTGTGTGTGTGTGCACGTGTGTGCGTGTGCGTGTCCGTGTGTGTTGAATGTAAATGAGAAGAAATACTTTGATGGAAACTGTGTTGTCGATTCTAGAGATCTTGGTAATACATGTATTCTTATGAGGAGCTTGATGCCACTTCTGTGGGTATCACAGCAGGGCATTGTGTGTGTGTGTGTGTGTGTGTGTGTGTGTGTGTGCGTGCGCGCATGCGTGTGTGTGTAGGGGGGTGGGGGGTGCCTGGTGGATTAAGTCCCTCAGATGGCAGAAGGAGAGGAATCTGCTCTGACAGTGTGGTGGTTAGCCCATCTGTCTATAATTAGCTGTGTGCCTGTGTGTGTGTGCATGTGTGTGTGTATGTGTGTGTGTGTGCGTGTGTGTTTATGTGTGTATACATCTATTGTATGTGTGAAAAAGTGTGTGAGAGTTTATTTGTGTGTTTATGTAAATATATGTGTGTGTGTGTGTGTGTGTGTTTGTGTGTGTACTCTGCCACCTGTCACTAGGTGGAAAACACTAGGGCTGGACAGCGTTAAGAGATGCTGCTGAACTGGTTGTCTTTTTGCCTGCCCTGTAAACTCCACAAGCAGGGGGAAACGAAACAAACTTGAAAAGAGCTGATTGCAATAGCTCAAGTAATTGCCTAAGCGTGCAGTAATATTTAATTATCTTGGCTTGTTATTTTATCTTTTTTTCCTCTAACGCCACCACGAAAAGGCCTATCTTCATCTCTCCGATCCTTTGCCGTCATTCAAACTATCACTAATTGCACTACTACACACATGGCTGGATAGAAATCAGAAGAAACACAAAGCCTATATTTAGAATGCTTGTCGTACAATCCTCTACCTCCAAGTCATCTCAGAGACAGCGATGATTCTTGGAAGCAGGGCAGACCGTTCCCATTGGATTAATTAGGACTTGGCACATCAGCTGAATATATCCATATTATCAAATATGGAAGTACTGTTCTGTCATTCTGTGGGGGCCCGTACAGCTGTGTTCCCCTGCAGGCAGTACACAGAGAGAGATAGGACAGCGACTGGTAATAACCGCCAGAGGCTTAACTCGACTCAACGTCTTAATATGTGTTCTTTTGTGTAAAGAAAGTAGATGTCGAATTACATTGAGTTTTATTTTTAGGAGTCATTTTAGGAGATGCATTCGTCCAAAATATGAAAAAATACAGTGAATTTAGATACATTAAGGAGCTGGTGTCTTGCTCAACAAAGCCTACAGGTAGGCTGCAGACTTGGGGATCGAACCTAGTACCTTTTGGCTAGGTAGGTCAAACCAAATCTTTTCTTAAATATGAACTACATTCATGAATTGTAGAAAGCAGCAGTTATGGTCCTTATTATATAACTGTTATTATAAGCCCTGAAGATTCCCTGTAGCTCGTACAGCTGTTGCCTTGTGCTAATGTTGCTTCATTGACCCTGTAGGTAACCTTGGCAGAGTCGACTACATCAGTGAGTTTGAGTTTGACCTTTTCATCCGGCCTGACACCTGCAACCCTCGCTTCAGAGTCTGGTTCAACTTCACCGTGGAGAACGTCCGCGAGACTCAGGTCAGCTGCCTCTCCAAAATCTTTATTGAAATTGTTATAAGTTCACTGAGAACAAAACTATCATATCTTTTCGATCAGATATGGATCGAAATGAACTGTATCCACGTACACATACATATCTGCTGAGAATTATTATTGCATTTTTCCTCCATTAATCTTCTTAATGAATAACCGATATTATTTGACACTTGTGTCTACTGTGGTTTTCTTATTGTTATTTTAATATCATTTTAAAGTCATGTTAATTTACCATACAATTCTAATTTGTAAATATGTAAATGTGCATCATAAAGGTGCCATAGGGCATTTTTTGTGTTGATGTCAATATGTACTGCCTCATAAGATTTATCTAGCTGTATTGATGTGTTGGGCTCTTTTGTCCATGACAGTATCAATACAATATTATTGTTTCTTCCCCAAAGTCATGTCAAGAAAATGTTGTCCACAACCTTCGCTCAAGAAAGCATATTGTTTCTCTTGAACAGAAACAGTTATTTGTCTTCTACCTCGGTCTCTGTGCTGGCGTCTGCCACTGGCAGGCTTAGAGCGCTGTGATTGGCCCAGGGAGCTAGTCACATGCCACAGAGATACTGTTTGCGGGAACAGTGGGTGTGGCCAATCAGGGGGGCTGGGTGGGGGCTATTGAGTTTTATCCACCCTGATTGTATCACTGTCTTTTCTGTCCGCTCTATCATTTGGGTGCCATTCACAGAGGGGATGAGAATAAAAGTCTATTAGTGTTTCAGTACGTCTCATACATGCTGAAGAAAAGGCGAGAAAAGACTAATAGGCAAACATAGTTTCAGATGGAGGAAGTGTGTTAGAGCGTGTAGGGAAAATGTGGATTTAACAAGATGTGAGTGAGAAACAAGCACACACTATGAGGGATGAGGGATAAGGGAGATGAGGAGAAGACAAGGCGTGGATGTATGCACGGCATGCTGTTGCTGCTGTCTCCTGCAGTGGACCCAGCCCCATGCCTGGCCTCAGCTATCAGGGCTATCGGCCCATCTCCCTGCAGTGCTGTAGTCAGCACTAATCACATTTTATGGCTCAGAGATGAATGGGAGTCCTCAGCTAGGAGCCGGATCGATCCCTGGGCCAGATAAACCAGCACCAGCAGCCTGCAGTCTGGGCCAACAGGATATTTGCTGTTGTGGCAAAAGAAGGCGAGAGAGAAACTGATAGAGAGAGAGAATATAGAAAATAGAGAGGGAGAGGGATGTAAGAGACAATATGGACAAACAAAAGGATGAAGCGATAACTGCAGATAACTGTGGTTGTCCGTGTGCACACACTTGGACACAATATGTGCAGTGGCGTGCACAGGGGCAACCCTACAGGTGACAATAACAGGTGGAAAGCCATTTTCCTTGCACGCCTCTGAGTTCTCTGCAATGGCTGTCTCATAGGCTCTTTTCTTGTTTCTATTGCGTATCGGTCCAATTTCCTTCTCCGAAGAGCCTTTGTGTGAATTTAATCTACTCCAGGGGTTCTGGAGAACTGCCGCCTGGGCAAGTTTGTGTTGCTGTGTTTTTTTGGATAGAGGGGTATTATTTTGTATATACAGTTATGTATATATGCAATAAATGGCAGCGTGTTCGTTCAGCTGTGAATCTAGTTTTACGTGCCTCCTGGCTCCTGTCCATGACGTCGTTACCATCGGGAAACATAACACACAACGTATAATAGAGAAATAAATAACGGAATAATGGCATGGGTAAATAAAGCAACTAAGTGCAGTTATGTAGGGAGAGGCTGCGCTATAGAGATATCAGCGGGTTTCTGGGGAAAACTGGGCTGTTGAAGTGTTTCATCCAGCTAAGCCTTGCTAACTCTCAGCCCGAGCCAGGGGAATGGGGGGACTGTAAAAAGCCTGTGATATTGGAAGTGAGATGGCCATTTTGAAGGAATGTAAGCTGGTGAAACAGATTTGGTCTGCCTCAATCAGCTTAGCAGCTTTGTGGAAATTCGCTTCACCGTAGCGGCAGTTATGATGGATGGGTGGATGGATGGATGGATGTCTCTCCCTTTTTTTTTGCCCGCCTTTCATTTTTTTTTGTGTTCCCCAAACCACTCACTCACCTCAAAGCCCATCTGTCTCCCGGTGTGGTGAGAGCGATGCTGGTTAATTAGGTTGCGACGGTTGGCACCGTGTGACGCTACGTGACGTCCGTGCAGTGCTGTGGGTTGGGGGTTTCAGGGCTTGGCTCCAGGCTGTAAAGGGAAGTGGTTTCATGCATTGTGGAATGGCTGTGTCATTGTGGATTTGTTCTTTGTAAAGTTCAGTCGGATATGGTTGTAGGTTAATGTGTTATGATTAAGTTTTGATAGAGCATTAGGGAGGATAATTCAACTCTGTCCTTTTCTGCAGTTTGACTTGATTAACAGCAGTGAGGCTGTGGGAGCATTTTAATTAAAGGTGACGTAAGTCAAAAGTCATGAAGGGGACATGTATCGCCTCTTGGTATGGACGGCGGAGGTGGACTTTTTATATGTTTAAAATTTAAAATTCTCTTTTGCATCGCCGATTATATAAAATGGATATTGGTGTTTTATGATTTTTGAATGTTTTAGATTAATATATAGACTGAGCGAGAACTAAAGCTCAGTTCATGAAAAAGACCTGACTGCCACTTCCACTCTTTGAGTCCTACCTATGTTGTTACCTGCGAGCAGTGGTCTAGTTTTCAGTCAAGCTTCACAATGTACTATTATAAATATGTCATCACAATGTTCATTATGAACATCTCCAATGTGAAATCGTTGAAACTGTTTCCAGCAGTTGTGCAGTCACGCAGTCAGTTAAATGCAGTTCCTCTCAGGACCCTTTAATTTGCTCTCACAGAGCTCCCAAGCTAATGTTAAAAAGGCTAATGCTGACTGGGCCATTGATTTGTAAACAAACAGTTCACTTTACAACAATTGTAAAAGGATGCTTTCTTTTACAACGTCTCATTAATCTACTCCCTTCCAAAAAGAAACTCACTTTTTCACTGTTTGAGTTTGCCAACAATGTTCACCAACGACAATAAACATGCTACATTTTAGCATGTCCTATTCACCTGCCATATTTAACTATCAGTTACACACACGTCACGCAGCATTACCATCGTGGTATCCAACTAAGTCTGGCCATGGTGGTTGTGGTCGGCCGGGGGGGGGGGGGGGGGGGGTGGTCCATCGGGGCGTGACGGCGCAGCATGGTGTTGTCTGGCGGGGGCGTGACGACGCGGCGTGGAGTTGTGCCGCGGGGGCGTGCTCGACGCCAGGGTGCGTGAAGGGCACGACGGTGAGCTATTATCATAGGGGCCTTCGGGGAGCCATTCTTAGAAGACAAGGCAGTAAAACCTCACACCGAGCACCTTCAAACTCCACCGTCTTACCGCAGGGGTGATTTGCAAGCTTCACTTGTCCAAGGAAAGCACAATGCGGGGCAGTTACTCTCTGTAATAGGGAAAGAGGACGAGCCGCAGCAGAATGGCCTGCGTGGTGCCTTGAATCCCTAAAGGGGTATCATCGCTTTGGCAGAGCCAGCTCACCTATTGAAATTCATTGGCGGTGGTGTTATGTAATCTGTCGTGAGGGATAGGTTGGATGGCACATTAAGTTAAACATTAAAATGAGGATGTTAAATCTCTGTCTGGCAGCCATTATGCCACGCTGACGCTAATCAACCGGTGCCACTTTATTTATGCAGCCAGCATTCTGTATGGAATATGATTAGGCTAGGGCAAGGGCTTTCATAAATGAGTCCATTATATGACGCAAATATAGCGTGTCACAATGTCTAATTGCGCTTTAAAAGGCCTTCAAACATCCTCTTTGCCATGATGTTTTTCCAAATGTCTAATTTACATATTAACTTGAAGATGTTAGATATTTTCTTGTCTAGTTTTAATGCACAGAGATTAAAAAAAGAAACGGCTAAAGAAAAATAACGACGAGATGATGAATAAAAGAGATTGAGTGATAGATATCGGATCTGAAAAAAAGAAAAGAAAGATGCCGCTATAAAGTCTTTGGAGTCCATGTCTGAAAGCAGGGTAATGGATATACTATCCACATCGATTGTGCTCCTTTTATTCCAGAGGAAAGAAAAAAAGGAAAACGATGCAGGGAGGGAAGTTATTAGAAGAGAAGCGGGCGCGGTCCTTTTTACAGGAACTGACTCATTTGTGTAGGCAATGCATGTCCGTTCCCTCCCCGCCCGGCCCCTAGTAAAGTGTCTTGACTGCACTTCTGGGAAGTCAGCTTCATGTTGCACTGTGTATCGTCAGTTGGTGCTGGCGTCACTGTTGGACTGCTCCCTGCTCCCTACTCCCTGCGCTGTATAATGGAGGCTCTTATCTGAGCTGGCTGCTCCGCCAGTCCTGGACAAAGTCCCGGGCGAAGGGAAGCCGTCCGGAGCCATATCTGACTCGACTCGCTCTCCTCCTTCTCCGTCCTTTTTTTTTTCACACCGTCATTTCACCCGCCCTTTCTGTGACACCATGGAATCATCTTTGACGGGAGTCTAGACCAGAGGTGTACACAAGCACTACGTCGTCGCCCCACCCCCTGCCCACCTCCGCCCCGCCCGGTGTCTTATTACCTCCACCTCTGCCGTCCGCCTCTTTTCCCTCTCCTCCTCCTCCCTCGTCTCTGTGCTGTCATGTCCTTTGGTGAGTCTGATCCACTGGAGGACTAACAGGACTGCGAGTGTGACTGCCAGTGCCAATGTCTGGGCGTGGGCTGATCATAGCTGGAATGGCATGGTGAGGCTTGGGGGGCGGGGGGGCTGAGCTGCTGACAACTGACAACTGACCGGTGATGGTAGTGGTGGTGGTGGTGGTGGTGGGATAGGCTCGGTGGTAAGACTACCCTTTTATAGAGGTGTTACTGGGTCTCCACTCAAACTCAGAGACACGCATGGCTCAACAGATTGTCTGTCTTGCGTTGAGGACTTCATGCATGGCCCAGCTATTTACTCTGATTTGGCTTTGCGTCTCCCTCTCTGCCTGCACCGCATGTGGTGCATGCTAGATATGCATGGAACACCAGCCTTGTGGGCACACTGCCTTAGAGGTCTCTTCAAAGCTTGTACTATTTTGCAGTCTCCTAGGCTTCTGTGTGCTTTGCCAAAAAGGGATCTTCCTTTTTACTTCAGGCTGGGAAAGAAAAACATTAAGGCCTGCAAAAGTTGGGTATTCTAGTTTGAAACCACAGCAGGAAGTGTCAAAAAGACATGAGCTCTTTTTTGAAAGACACACAAGTTGTCAGACAGCTGTGTCAGGGAGCAGAGAGTATCTGGTGACCTTGTTCTGTTAGGTCGAAGCAGAGCATCCCTCTCCTCCGTCAAAAGCAGATGCTCCCCAGATTGCTCTGTAATGACATGGACAAAAGGAAATGACGACGGCCCACAATGCATTTTTAAACTGTTCTCTGACGGCAAAATGAGTTTTCCCTGGGTTATCTCCGCTGACACAAGGTTTCTTATCACAATCCACTGCCTTATTTTTAGCTATATTCACTTTGAAAGAAAAAGGAGCCACTAGGCTTAAGGGCGTGTTTTGAAATAAAGCGGACGTAGTGTTTTATATTAATCTCATTGGCTTGTCTTTATTTAAAGAGTTAAGGCTTCCACACAGCTCTTAGCTGTGTCTATTAGCGGGTGTATGGCTTCAGTACCTAGTGCTTTGCTTATTATGTTGACTTAATCCTTATGTCTTCACTTGCAAAGCGCTCCTTCCATATTAGTTCCACCTTGTTCTCTGTTGATATATCCATACGCTTGCAGGATATTTTGTTACATAGCGATCAATGTAGAGTTAGGACACAGAAAATCTATGTAACTCAATATCCATTTTCCTTTTTTTTCATTCTGCGGTCCAACCCGTTTGGCAGTCAAAGACGTGATATGATTCCTTGAGGTGAACTCCAATGTGTGTGCAGTATGTCATGAAACAACCATGTGTCTCGCTGGCCTTGTCAGGGACAGAGAGATAGATGTGTTGGTGTGTGTCTGCTCATCAGGACAGTGCGTGCATCAGTGGCCCATGCATAAGCTGCCCAGTGTGTGTGAAGCTGCCAACGCCCGCCCCCACTGTGGCTCTGGTCCTCTTCCCAAAACATTACATCTGTGGCCGTGACACTGTGTGGGCACACATCAGATTGTATATACATATTAATACACATATATTTACAAATACACCGATACGCACACACAGGCACCCTCATACATATGCATATGATAGACACATACCCACACAAAGTTAACACAGACCCAATCAATAAAGATACAAACAAATTCACATTTTTTCATATTTATATTTACATACTACTACTACTATTACTGGTACTACTACTACTATGACTACTACTATGACTACTACTACTACTACTACTACTACTACTACTACTACTACTGCTACTACTACTTCAACTTAAAACCATTAAGTTTTAGTTGTTAGTGAGCAATTGCAACAAGTAACTTGAACATACTTACTCGAAAATGAAGCATATTTTCAAAAATAAAGCACTTTCGGAACCAAGATGTATGTAGAAAAATGTTTCTATAGCGTCCAACAGCTATTGATTCCATTCTTATGCTTACTCTATAAGCGACATACCCTCTGATAAATACAAAATAAACACATGGGGGGCAAACATTGCAATAAGGAAACAAGGAATTCAAAGCAAACGAAGCATATGGAGCAATGTGATCAGGGGTGAGCAGACAGGTACATCTGAGCAGAGAGGTAATAGCAAAGCAAGTGTGTGAGAAGAAGGGAACGCCATCGGGGCGCGCGTGTCGGCCTGGTGGCATGGTCTGGCCACGCCGCTGTGCATGAAATGACGAGCGCGGTGTCAGGACATGGATCATCCTTTTACACAGAGTAATGAATACAGATTGCTCAGCGGATGGAGAGCCTCTGCAATCTGCGGTGCCACAAATGAAACAACTGCCGTTCTAATCAAATAGTCTTTTCATGCCAGCGTGGCCCTCGACTGGGGCTCAATTCAATTCCACATTCACACAATTGTAGGTAGGAGGCGAGGGAGGGCTGAAAATGTTATAATTAGGGTATTGTTTAATTGGTGTCACCGTTGTGTGCAGATGTGTATTAGTGCATGGGAGCAAGTGTGTGTGTGTGTTTATTTGTTTGTTTGTTTTGGTTGTGGTTCTGTGTGTGTTAGTGTGTTCACACATTTACATGATGTTTATCTTTTTTTCTAGCGTGTGTGTGTGTGTGTGTGTGTGTGTGTGCGTGTGCGTGTGCGTGTGTGTGTGTGTGTGTGTGTGGATGGCTTGTGGTTTCGGGCAGGGGGCATGATGGGCTTCCATGGGTATATGTGTGTTTGTAGTACTTTCTTGGAAAAGGAGAGAGCTCCCTGGCATCATGTTGTGTTTAGATAGCAATTGGAGGACTGGGTCCAAACATTTCAAAATAAGTGCACATGCACACACACACACACACACACACACACACACACACACATACATACACTCACACATAGAAACACACACACACTCAAACACACACGCACACACACACGCACACACACGCACGCACACACACACACACACACACACACACACACACACACACACACACACACACACTCACACATAGAAACACACACAAACTCAAACACACACGCACACACACACGCACACACACACTCATTCAGCTAATTATGCCAACTAGCGGCTTGGGAGAACACATTCTCTGTATTCTGTATTTAGGAAACAGCAAGGAGCTTTGAAGGAGAGCCGAGGTGCCTCTTTGAAGCAGCTTTTGTTTTGTGTTTGTGTGGTTTAATAATTTAATCAAGCCAAACGTCCTCCTTCTCTGTGTAACTGTATGTTGGTGGAAGCTAATTACTCTGCAGATTGTTCTCCTGGTGCTGGAGATGGGAGTTTAGATCCAGTGGGGGGCCCGTGCTGATGGCTGTAATTTAACAGTGTGCTGATGGGCTAAGCTGTCGGTCGGCTGCTGTTTTATTGTTGTGGGAGGCTGCTGACGAGCTGCTATTCTAATTCCAACACCAGCTGATGGCCAGCCTGCTCTGTAGTGGTCCATCGGAGCCACGGGGTTAACCTACACAACGCCAGCCTCAAGCGAAGGCTGGCGTATTGGGGCATGTTGGCATGTTCCCGCCCATCGGGCAAAACTCTCTGACAGGCTTTAGCCAAGCTGGATTGTTTAAGCTAGCTTAGCTACAAAACATATCAATAGCCTGGGAGCAAACGAGACGCTCGGTCTGTAGATTTACCTATGAATTAGATTATGAATATTTGTGAGTCTATGTGCATTATTTGAAAATCCATATTTGAATGTGTTCTGGAGTTGAGAGACTTTTAGTAGCTTCTGTAAAGTTTAATTTCAATGTAACTAAATTCAAGTAATAATGCACTAAAGGTGATCATTTAAATCCACCTCGGTTTTCCTTTTCTTGGAGATGAGCTGTTCTGACTCTGTGTTGTTCTCATCAAACCAGTCCTGGTGTTTTCTGTACCCAAGGGTGGTTTTACAGGTGTCAAGGTTGTTGGATTTGTGCAGGATCCAGTGCTCTTCGATGTCATCAGGATTGTCCTGTTGGAGGATTTTCCCCAAGAGAGGCCTTAAGTTGCTGCTGGGTGGCAGTTTCATCCCAGGCATTCAAGGTTCAGTCTTGGCTGGATCTGCTTCTTTTTAACCCTCCTCTTCCTCTTTAGTTTGATGGACATCGTGCAGTGAATGAGGATCTGTCCAGCAGTCAGCTACATCGATGTAGCTGTGATGTTCACGTCACGGCGGTCCCTGGCTCGTACGATGACAAAGTCAATGAGATGCCACTGTTTGGAGCAGAGGTGTCTCCAAGATGCCCTAAATTTGTGCTTCTGGCGAAAAAGAGTGTTAGTGATGGAGAGGTCGTACTGAGCACATTTGCTGAGAAGCAGAACTCCATTGGGGTTGATGTTCTTGATGCCTTCCCTTCCTCTCCCTTCCAGAGGTGCTGGTCCCGGTTGGTCCCTGGCATTGAAGTCTCCTAGGAGAATAATCTTAACCTCCCTGGGGATTCTTGACAGTGTTTCATCTAAGCAGGCGCAGAAGGTCTCTTTTACTTCCTAGAGTCTAGAGTGGGACGTAGGCACTCACAACTGTTGACATATGGTTGTTGGCAAGCACCAGGCGGATGGTCATGAGAGGCTCACTGATCCCCACAGGAAGTTCAGAGGGGTGTCTTTTGGCAAAACCAACACTATGGATCCTGGGCTCATCAGCAGCTTTTCCCTTCCAGAAGTAATAAATAATAATACAGTGAGTCACCACATTCATAATGTAAAAGTAAAGTAAAAGTAGTAAAACTTTTGTGTTGTTATATTTGCTTTGCCAAATTGATGATTTAGTAATTGTTTAATAAGATCTGGTTTGGATAGAAATCAGATCTCCAGTCCATTCAACTTAATTGAAATAACTACTTTGCGAAGGTAATGTAAGATTATTAAACATGATATTTCTGATGCTGCTTTCATGCAGTAATTTAAACCACTGCCTGCCAAGCTTTAAACTGCAGACCTGGATCTTATCTCATGTGAGCTCCTTTTTTTTTGCTCCTGGCACGATTTTGTTTAGCTTTGATGTAACCAAATTAACAGGCTGCATAGCTTATCACTTACCACTCCCTATGTCTCACCATAGTGAAGAATCCTAATAAGAGAATGTATGCACTCGTGGTATTATCAGATGCGTTGGATTTGAAAGTGTTCACTAAATGGCATGTTATTTATATTTGATATAGAAAAACAAGCAAATACAAAAAAAAGATTAATTTCATGTTGTATTCACAATCTGGATGATGATTAGTAGGATATTCTCACTGCGTTCTCATCTGCTCTGTCACGAGCATTTGTTAGGTAGCATGGGCTGCTAGCTTGTGTCATGTTCTTTGTGTACATTTTCCGTTTCACCTTCCTCTGACACTGGTTTGATTTGATTGTGCTTGTTCAGGTATGGCAATGGAGGTAGGGCGGGTCTTCAGGCTTAAATAGGAAGCACGGGTCCTCCTTCTCATTTGTGGAAATTAAAGTTCCTAATGCTAAATTAACAGACTATTGTTTGAATTATTATTATGTTTTTGCTTTGTCCTTAACTGCTCCGTGTACTAAAGGAGAAAAAAAAAAGAACAGAAAAAACTGTTAATAGTGATAAATAATGAAAGATGCCCAACCTGGCTTTTCTTTGGTCATAATGACCTGTCAAGTATATCATAGCGCTAATGGTAACAAATGAAGAGACGCTGAATTGTGAGATGTAATCCTTGTGTACTAACCGTATAAACAGCAAGAGGCACAGCACTAGAGAATGTTAAACAGCGTTCCTATAATAATAATTGTGACAAATTGAGTTTGATTATTTAGTAGGATAAGTACCAGATTACTGTTGTGATCTAGTCCCTGATTATCGTTGGTGGAAAAAAATGTAGTCTAATAGCTTCCACAGCTGGCTTCTCTGTTCCACAAAAGGACCTTGCCTGTCTTCTAATTTGTTTTAGGGGAAAACGTTGCAGATTAACTAATACGATGCATTTGGAGATAAACCAGGATTCTTTTAATTCTGTTCGATGTGCTATAGTTAGGAATGGGTTAAAACACATACACAATCAGACATTCACCTTAACGTCCTGCGTATTTTCAACATGCCTGAATGTGGTGGGAAGGCTATATGTATGGTGGGATGGATAGCAATGTTTAGCATTTTATTTGAGGTGGTTGGTCTGTAGAGGGAGCTGCTGTCAGTCTGTGCTCTCAGCCAATGTGCTGGAGCCAGCCCAGTGTGGTGTGATTTTCTGTACTGTCAGGAACACAGCACGGTGGGCTCGCTGCTGGTAGCATGTTGGCCCGAGGAACATGCTGTGAGTTTATAGCTGCTGTGTGTGTATATGTATCTGAGTGTGCATGTGTGTGTGTGTGTGTTTGCATGTGTGAGTGTGTGTGTGTGTGTGTGTGTGTGTGTGTTTGCATGTACAGTACGTGTGTGTGTTCACCACACCAACTCCATATGCTGTATTTTTAAGGGAGGTGCTGGAAACAGACACATGTGCCCAGTCAGCATCTATTACAGGTATTTAAAGATATATAGCATGATATAACGGGTCGGCCTTGGAGATGGCGATGGAGTGTTTCTGCTCCGTTACGTGTGAATGAGTTCATGCACGTGTGTGGTTGTGTGTGTGTGTGTGTGAGTGAGGACATGGGTAGGTGTGAGTGTTTGTGTGGGTAAGTGTGCACACACACACACACACACACACATGCAAAGGAGTGTTTCTGCTCAGTTATGTGTAAATGAGTGCATGCACATTTGTGTGTGTGTGTGTGTGAGTGTGAGTGAGGGGATGGGTAGGTGTGAGTGTTTGAGTCGTTAAGTGTGCATGCACACACACACAAACACATACATACACACACACACACACACACACACACACACACACACACACACACACACACACACACACACACACATACACACACACACACACCCCAAACACACATGAGTGTACCGATGCATGTGTGTGAAGATGGTCCTTTATAGTGGTGGTGGGTGTCGGCCCATGCTGTATTCTATCTCCAAGCAACACCTGGGGTAGGTGGCATCTGCACTCAGCATAGCCATAAATCAGGACTGCAGACTCCACTGTGTTTGTGTGTGTGTGTCAGTGTGTGTTTGTGTGCTGAATTTTTGTGTGTATTGTCTCATGCTTTGCTACCTGCAGGTACCTCCAAGTGGAATGCCCATGACATAAAACAACAGTTGAATGACTCAAACGTTTGCGTGTGTGTGTGTGTGTGTGTGTGTATGTGTGTCTGTTTGTCAATCTTTTAATGCACAGGGTCAAATCCCCTGAGGGTTGTAACTTCCTGTTCTGTGATGCCTGTGTTTCATCTGCTATAAATGTTTTATGTCACACACATATACACACACACACATACACACGCGCGCACACACACACACACACACACACACACACACACACACACACACACACACACACACACACACACACACACACACACACACACACACACACACACACACACACACACACACACACACACACACACACACACACATAGACACAAACACACACACACACACACACACACACACACACACACACATGCCCCTCCCCTGTTTGATGCACAATTGTCCCTCCATACAGAGTACAGTGTACCACTTAGATCCACCCTGCCATAGATCACAGAGGATGGAAGCCTTCACCTGGAGTTAACTTTGTTAGTGTTATTTATGAAACCCCATCCAGATTGGGAGAGAGGGGAGAGGTGACCGTGTGCTTGAAACACCTTACTGCATTGTTCATGCTGCGTGTATGATATCTGCGCCACGGCAGCGGATCTGCCGGAAAGTGTTTGCTGAGTGTAAACAGATGTTGTTTGTCTTCCTGATGTAGAGATTTAGCATCTCCAGGGACGTGCCGGACCTGTGCTTTTCTCTTAACACACTAAAGGAATCAGCCATGGAAAATAGCACAAAAATACAGATGAACACAACGCAAAGCGTGTCAGGATAACGTGATTTTGTTTAGTTTTGGGTTTAGGAGGAGGGGTCGTTTATTTATTTCAGAGCTTTTTCTTAATCATTTTGAAATGCCTTTCAGGCTAACGGCACCCCGAGACAAAGAGAGAGATGTACGTTTATCTAATACGGTATTCAATTTAAGAACAATAGACTAAAACATCTAATTGCGTACCAGTTATTCCCTAATTGTCTTGTGATTAATTGACGGGATCTTGTAGATTTAATATAAGATAAAGCGTGCATTAATTAAGTGGCATAATGTAAGCCATTGTGCCATAATTGTGAAACGGCTGAAGATATTGATGAGCTAATATGCAAATACATTATATGCAGGGATGCAACCAACTCGCTTTCCTGCAAATGTCACTTTTATGACCTCGATTTGGGTAAAAAGTTATCGTACACCAAATGGAAAGCTAGAAAGCATATAAACAATACAATGTTTAGAATTGTATAGCAACGTTGCGTGGGAGGATTTATATGCGATCAGCCCCTCCCTACTTTCGCCAGCATTTACAGTAATGTGCAGCGTCAATTCCCCTCGGATGGAAAGATCAGCCGAGGGGAATTGGCTGATTTTGTTGGATGTTGAACTAATTCTTTAGTAGTTTACATTTTGGAGTCTAATCGTCTATCAGGCGAATATGCAGTAAGTAAGAAGAGCGAGTGAAACTTTTTTTAACTGCATTTAGAATCTATTATGCAGAAATATGATGTGACTGATGATAATCAGTCAACCTTAAAAAAAATCTTGCTGGGCATCCGGGCCCTTTCGGTATACAGAGCATAGATACAGATACACAAATAATCAGTTAGTGGGACCTCTCCGTATACAGAGCATAGATACAGATACACAAACAATCAGTTAGTGGGATCTCTCCGTATGCAGAGCATAGATACACATACACAATCAGTTAGCGCTACTCGGACTCTGAGACAGTGTGATATGCGAGGCAGAGAGCTATACTCGTTCCTACAAGTGCAACACAAATGTGGAGAGAGGACTGCTATGCATTGCTCTCTCTCTCGGTTCTGTCGTACTCCTCCACTAACCGCAGATTATAACTCGTTAGCTTTATCGCTAGGCTAATATATGGCTAAGAATAGGCTGACAAATTAAATATCATTTATTATCGGCTCATAAGGTGTTGTTGACTGGTCATCCAAAGCCAGCCCAGCCTTCTGCTAGTGATCCCAGACATGCCCAAAGTCCCATCTCAACATAGGAGAGGATACTCAATGTGTAGGTTATATCCAAATGTGTTTTTTTATATAAACTAAAGTTTGTTAAAAAATGGGACCGGGTCATCAAAGTGCAATAATAAGAAATGAATACACTGTACACAAACTAAAATGAACAGAACGCTGCATAAAGATGTTCCATGTCAATTTTAAATATTTTTTTAATATAATATTTTAATATTTATGTATTTTTTTTCACCTCTCTCTGATGAGTGATGAGACTAAATACTTGTTGTTGTTTTATATTCTGTGTTATCACTGGGGTTAGGTTGTCACCATGTCAATTCGGCAAAACACAAAAACATTTCTCCTCTGGGACCTCGCCTTTTAAACAGTGGTACTTGGATTCCATTTTAGTTATAATTAAAAAATAAATTGATTCAAACACAGCTACAGCTGCAAATGAATAGAAAACATTTGTTTATGAACTACTAGCCTGGTGTATAACTATAAACTCACTGTCTCATAATCCGCCTATGGTTATGATATTGCCTACACACCGTTTTTAGCAAACGTGGTTATCATTCTGATATCAATTTTGATTTGAAACAATGGGGACATGGACATCTGTATACTATCCACGATTAGCAGAGCTATGTAAATTGCATGAAAAAAACCTAGCACCCCCTTCCTTGCACACCACTATGCTAATTCTGCTATCATTGTCAGCCGATGTAGAGCACTGACAGGCTATCTGTTGTGCCAAAGCGGGGCTCCCCGAGGAGGAGCCTACCTGCCTCTGTGGCTTGTTGCTCACACATCACCTCACTCACACGGAGGCAGATCAAATGGGGTGGCACCGAGGGGGGGAGGGAAATTAAGTGATGAGTTGGGGGCGGGAGGTGGGAGACACAGATAAAAACGAAGGAATGGGAAAAGTTTGACGCATAACGAGCGGTTGAGGAATGCTGAATTAATCAGGCCAGTGGAAGACATATAAAGTAGGCGGAATGCGTTTCATGTGACAAATGTATAATTACTGTAAGAATGATTTGGGACACACACATACACGCACACACACGCACACACACACACGCACACACACACTTTTCCCTCTCACATTTTGTTGTGTATGTGTGCATTTGTGTGTGTGTGTGTGTGTGTGTGTGCGCCCGTGTGTGTGTGTGTGTGTGCATGTGTGAATTTGTGTGCTTTTGTCTCTGCCGGCTTTGACACCATAATATTTTCTTCAGCCACAACGTTTAATTTGCAATGAATTTTTGATTTAACCTGTTACCATAAGATGTTTATTGTAGCCTATTATTTTTGAAAAGAGCTGCAAATAGGAATGGGTAATTACAGCATCACCTGAATGGATATCCAAACTCTTTGGAATACAATATGGTTCTGAATATTAATATGTTGAATATGAATTCAACAAAAAAATCCCCAAAGCAAACCTTCATTTAACCCTTGAGGAATTTTCACCCAGCCTTTCTAAATGTCTTTCCAAGCGCACCATAGGCAGCCGCCTGTATCAAGCTGGGAAATGACAGAGGTGATGGGGAACAAGGTACCTCACAGTGGGCAGAACCCATACACTGTACCCTCAGACCTCCACTCTCCATCACCGGCTGCACTCCAGCAGAGGCTCTGTTCTGTCCTCTCTCCTCCGCGGCCGTCCGGTTCCTCGTTACTCTTCACAACAAGCCCCTCTTCACCCCTCACAAGCCTGTCTCTTTTCCCATCACGGTGTCCTAATGGGGGGGACCGGAGAGTGTCCATTGAGGCCACGCTCTCTGCTCCACGGATCTCTTCCAGATAATGTTTTGTTATAGTCGCTTATTATCTCCCTTCTTGTTGTCGTATTACGTATTGACTCGTGGAGATGGACGGATTCTCGCTGATGCTGTTCGATACAACAGTTTTTCATTTTTAGATGCGGCAGTCCTTATAGGTAAGAGAGAGCTGTTTTAAAAGATAAACTAGATATAAGTTCACTCCTCTCTCAAGTTGTTTTCTTGGCATGCTGAAACAAATATGGCTTCTTTATGATTGGCAGCGTAATCTTAAAGAACTCCGGAAAACATATCTACAATTACCCTGACACCTTTTTGCGCTAGTAACTTGAATTTTAACGAAACAAGTGTGTTTGTGGATATGTGTGTGTGTGGGTGATTGTGTGTGTGTGTGTGTGTGTGTGTGAATGTGTGTGTGTGTGAATGTGTGTGTGTGTGTGTGTGTATGTGTGCGTTTTTCTCTGTCAGTGTCTGTGAGCGCAATGTGAAAAGTAAAAAAAGTGACCCTGACACGATAAGACCTTTTGGATGAAAACAGCATAGAGGGGGGACTGCGCAGTGTGGATGGAGGTGCTCTGATGTACTGGACCTGTTATGGAGACAGACAGCTCCACCGGCGGGCCTGCCAGGTAGGCTCTTCTCATGGCCCGGGCCAAGAATGGCAGACAGCCGATTTGGGGACCCCGGAGAAGAAGACCTCGTAGCACTGGGTTGACTTGAAGGCTGTGGAGCTCGGTGGAACTTGACGGTTCAACGCAACGACAACAACAGGGGTGGACTGACATGGCTTCGCCTGTTGCCACAGCAACTGCAGGACATCGAATGTGGCAGATTTGTGGACAGTCGGATGCATTCTGTGGCGATATTAGTTTGCTGTAGGTGTCATTGCTGAACAACGGCACTTCGGTTTGATATGTATCATTGCTTTAACAAAATGGAAAAAGTAGATATTCACAAGCAGCATTTTGAGGAAATTACCTGCGTATGTACCAAAAGTTTTGAAAAAAATCAACATATTGGTAGTGTATACTCAAGAAAACGGTTGCTCTAAAATGCATTTGGATTTCTGTAATTCCTCTAGTATCTGATAGAGCCACATGGACTCGTGCTTGTGTGTATTTTTGTCAGTCGAGCGTCTATGCGTGTCGACTCAGACCCCCGGTCTAGGAGGCGCTGCTGTTGTTGTAGCAGCAGAGCAGCGGCTGTCCATCAGTAGCTCAAGTGCATTAACCCCCCGGCCCCGGGCCTGCAGGGCCCCGCACTTCCATTTCTCTACAACAAATACACAGGTCCTGGCCCGGGGCACCCTGGCAGCCGGCATACCTAATGACTTATTTACTGTTTAATGGCCGTATACCGCAACCACAACAACAATTAATGAGAAAAAGCAGCGTTCACAAGCAGCGGGGGGAGCCAGGTGGTAGTTATTTTCTCTTTCTAACTTTATCTGGGCTCTGCCTTCTGCTCCAGCCTGATAACTCTCACCTTGGAGAGAGGGGGGAAAAAGAAAAGGGCTGACAGACTCCACCGCCACTGCTTTTATACACTCTTGGGGGGAAAATAGGTACAAGCCTAGCATCCACTGTATTTTTCGGCTCTCCTTGGGTTTGTTTTACTGTCCAATTCTGCTCTATGGTGTGATTTGTGCCTTTTGTATTTCAATATTCTCTTTGTCTCGTCATTTTTCAGAGAGAAAGCTCTCAGTCACCGTGTGTCGTTGTTTATATAAGTTATTGATCTTGCTGATGGCGGCGTACCCCTCCCTGGTGTTTACCTCCTACTGAAAAAAAACAAAGCCAAATCCTAATTTTTCCCTGTCGGTATCTCCTTTTGTTATTTTTTCCACCTTTGTGGTTCCATCTTTCTTTCTCCATCTCCCTCTCTTTGCCTCTCTCTCTCTCTCTCTCTCTCTCTCTCTCCCTCTTTCTGTCTGCCTCTCTCTGTCCATCTCTCTCTCCCCCGCTCCCTATGCCCATGTCCCTCGTCCTCTGTGGCTCTCTGCAGCTCTCTTTAGCCTTGTGAATATCATCGCTCAAGCAGTGAGCTGTTGCAGGCACTTTGTTGCTGACCATGGTGCTGAAAGCCTCCTGCCTTCCAATTGCCAGAGTGTTCATTTCATGGTTCATATACCCCGCTCTCCATTTGTCAGGGCACTGTTAGCTCTCACACTTATATCTTTAACCCTTTCGCTTGCAAATGATAACAAATCAAATCCACATTTGTTTCACCTCTCAGCTGCAACTTTCTTGGGGTTTCAATTAAGGCAAGATGCCCAGTGATGTGTTGCAGTGTCAGTTGGCGTCTGGGACACATTTACTCAGGGTGTTGTTGTGATGTTGATAGGTGGTTTTATATGACTACTAATGATAACAATATATTTTAATAGACTTGCATGCCATTCTAATGATGATATATCTTAATACGTTTCATTTAGTGTGTCTATGCATTCTTCAGTATGAAAGCATTCCTTTCTTTGTGTGTTATGGTATAGGAGGTCAGCTTGTGACAGAGATACTTTCACATGGTGTAGATTACATAAGACTCAAAAACATGTCTTTTTAGGTTTAGGGCTGGGCCATATGGAAAAATGTATTATCATGATAATTATGGGAAATTTTACACACGATATCGATAAATATAACGATATGCTAATTAATTCAAAATACCATTCTAAACAGTCTAACTGAGGGTCATTACTTTGAAGTATATAGAAATTTCAAGTATGGTATCAGACTACAACTAGATTTTCTTTCTCGCTGATGTTTAAAACCTTCTCATTGTAATTAAATTATACTAAAACTAGGTATCACGATAAGTCAATATCTTAATTTTCATGATGATACAATACCATTCAAAAACGATAAACGATAATATTGAATTATTGCCCAGCCCTACTTAGGTTTCATCTTAAGTTTAGTATAATTCTAAACATGTGGTACTCATTAGACCTAGCAGTATGATAGATCACCATTGTATGACGTTTCAATTATAAATTAACCTTGTGTAGGATGGGATATTGTTCAGTCTCACTGTCCCGTCTTGAGAGTCTGGCTGTACCCGATATCGTATTAAACCGCTTGAACTGCAAATCTACTTGTTGCTGCGACTTCTTGGTCTGAGTCTTCAATTTCATCGGAAATGAGCAGAATATTCCCTTTTCAGATGTTTTATTTAGTTGTTTTATTGGTATGCATGCACCACTGTGTGCTGGTCTAATAGCTATTCGTGTCCAAGTTTAAACGTTTCCGTTTCTCTGCTCTGCAACATTTGAGGCATGAATGAATCCATTGAGCAAGTGATGCAGTTTGTTACTGAATTCAAGACTACTCATATGGTAGGTCTGATTTTGCCCGGCCTGAGCACTACTGATATCACAAAAGCTTACTGCTAATTTATCACTATTTTCAAAATTATGCAATTTGTGCTTATAACAATGGATTGCCCAAGAAAAACTTGTTTTTAGATTATTCGTCTTCACTCAAATCTAAATGATCACATTTATGATATAAAACATACACTTAGTCACTGTACCTTGTAATAATTAATTCACCAATAACACCACCAATCCAAAACAAGCTTCAAATTCCCATTGATTAAAGGCTGTTAAGCCAGTTGAAATGAAGCATTAACCGAATAAATTGACTTCAACTTCCATACTCGTGCTGTTTTTAAAGAAAAAAATAAAAGCAACAAATGTAATGTTAAGTAGATCTGACTGTATGCCATTAGGCATTTTATGTTCCTGGTATTGATTGTGGTTCTGTGCTCTTTTCAACATGAAAGGAGCGCGACATGCGTGACATAGCATTTTCAGGGACATCTCAGCCCTTTGCACTTTTGCAGTCCCTCGGCCACACACACACACACGCACACGCACACACACACACACACGCACACGCACACATGCATGCACGCACTCATGCACGCGCGCACACATACACACACACACACACACGCAGGGGCACACACTCAGGGAAGGCAAGCATAAGGCAAGCAAGAAAAAATCTCACACACATTGACTGAAGAATTTCTAAAAATACATTTCTAGCTCAACCTCTATTCTTTTCCATTGTACTGTGTGTACCCATTGGCACTCATTTCTCAGTAAAGCATAAGAAAGAGAGAAGGAGAAGAGAGAGTTTAGGCCCAGCCAGCCAAAGGTCTCCATGCTGGTATGCTACACAGAAGCTGTCATTAGCTGAAATAGCTTCAGCTGTGGCCAAGCAGGAGGCACTGTTCATTTGAAGCCATTCACAACCTCACTGCTGAGTCGGAGCCGTAGCTGTTGCTATTGGTGCTTGTAGCGATGCAGTCTGTACTCCAGCCTCTGTATGTTTACAACACACAACACACATAGATACGTAGATGAAAATGCGTACATGCCGACGTAAAGATACATAGATGCATAGATATATACGTACGTACGTACATACATACATCGATTCTTCGATACTCTTACACACACATGCATTAATGAATGCTTCACCTATGACAGATGCACATGTGCAATGCTGTAAGCGTGAGTGCATAAACCTGCACACAGACACGTGCACATGCATATGCACGGCCCTCACAGAGCTGTACTTCTTCCTACAATGCTACAATGCCATTTAAGATGACCTTGCTAGTATCACTTATGCATGCTAGTCTTTATTTGCTCTATCACTTTAGTACTTGCTCCATAGCTTGTTAGTCGTCTCTCTCTCTTGCCCTTCACTTAGCGAGCCGCCTGTTTTGGGGGTCCAGATTGTCCTTCATGCCAAGCTGGATTTGTGAGCAGCGCAATGCCAAACACTAAGTAAATGTGTTTTTCAATCTACCAGCTCCCCCTCCGTCGCAGCTCCCTCCTCCTCCTCCTCCTCCTCCTCCTCCTCCTCCTCCTCCTCCTCCTCCTCCTCCTCCTCCTCCTCCTCCTCCTCCTCGCTGCACTCCTTCCCTCCCGTCCCCTGTGTTTCTAGGGCCATCCTTGACTCCTGTCTTGCCGGTCTCAGTGCTTGCCCGACTGGCTGCCCTGTTGCCCCAGCCACCATCGGCCTTCATGAAGAGCCCTATTGCACTCCTTCACCCCGCCGGTCCCTCCTCTACCGACTGTTTTGAAAGCCCATTTGTTTACAACTAATACCGCTTCCTGTGGTGGTGAATGTGGGATGGTTTCTATTGATGCTCTGGGGATGAGCTTTTTCGCTAGTCAAAACAGAGGAGAAAAAAAAAGGAAATGAGGATTCTTTCATTTGCTTTACTCATATTATAATTCCTCTTTATTACCAGATATATTTACATCATGCGATAGATACATAGGGCGAAATAAATGAAAGATGGAAAGAAAGAAAGGGGAAAAAAATCAAGAAGGACAAATTGCTTTCTATATTCAGACCTGATGGCACACCAGACAACAAATAAGCCCACACTACATTATTTATTATGAAACAATTTATGAAAATTAGACATTGTATTTTAATAGTCCCCCTGCTCTCTAAAACAAGTTATTTTTACACAGCATTGAGGTGAAGGAGGGGGGAGGGGCTCTAAATATACTCTGAAGAATTCAGTGTTAGTGCAGCTAGTTGCACAAAAAAAAAAAAAAAACTTCATTAAAATATGAAACACTGTATAGTCGCTTTGGTTCTGCTCTGTTGCTCGAGATACCGGTCCCTGATTGGATGAGATGTCCCCAGATGACCAGGTAAGAGGAAGAAGCAAAAGTTCTTCTCTGAAATCTGCTGTTATCCAGATGGCACCATTAGCGATTAAGCCAGAACATTTCTCCTCTCTTATAATTGACTCCATAGGCTATTAGGCAGGTTGGCACTAGGCTAGGTCCGCAGGTCCACTCTCCAGATGTTCTGTGCGTGTGCGTGTATATATGTGTGTGTGTGTGTGTGATGGGGTGGGGAAGGGTGCCTTGGTTGGTCCAGAGCTGCCTGCCTGCAGATGGACAGAAGCGCTGGGTGAGTGCTGGTAAGAAGTCACATTCAATTATATCAACGTCTTTATCGGTTTGTCTTTTCCCTTGAAACAGCTCCATCATCTCCACCCATTTTCTTCTCATTCCCCTCTGCCTGCAACCCTGGAGGAGGCCTACAGGGTTCAGGTTTCCTGTTCCTTCCACAACTATTCCTGCCTACAGCCGACACTACAACCACTGCTTCTTGTCGTTATGCTCAGCGCTTCATGTAGTTACAGGAGTGAACCGGTATTAGCTAATTACGCGCGGTTCTGCTTGTTACTTGCATCCCTCTGCCATTAAAACACAAGTCCTTGGCCAAGGACGTTATCGTACGAGCAGGGGTTGAAACACCCCATCGAGTAGACGTGTGATATGTCGAGCTATCACATTCACGGCACCGCATTAACATAATAGTATCATTAGTGACTTCCTCGGCGCTCGCCCGGTATCACCACGACGACTACCGGGACCTGTCGGACCCACAGCACACCAGGCCTCGGAGGGAGAGAGAGAGAGAGCGAGAGTCAGAGCGAGCGAGAGAGGTTGAGGGTGTATGAGAGGGGTTGGTATGTGTCGTAAGAGAGGGGCTGGTATGTGTAGAGAAAGCCGTCTATTCCAAGAAGTGGAAAATGCGGCGGGGGGGGGATAAAAGGCATATTTTTTAAGGGTCTGTATTACATTACTGAATAGACTTTCAGTAATCCCTTTCTAGCTAAAAAGAGCTAAAATGCCATTAATTATTCATTTCCCCCCGGCGGGTGAGGGAGGAAAGAGGAGAGGTGCTCTACGGTTTCCATCAGCTATTAGTAAACAAATCAATGGCGAGGGCTGAGTACCCCGTCAGCACTGAGCCATCTGCCCTTTACCCTGACTTTCAGTGCAACGCCAGATGCGGGCCTACATGATACATGATACATGCATAACAATGTGCCTTAAGGTTAAAGAAATACAGTTGGAAAGTGCTTGTGTGTGGAGAACGGTGGAGTTTCCTATTAAGTTCTGTCTTAAGTTATGGCGGCGGCGTGTTTGCTCACAGGAACGGCGGTTCTAATGCGTGTGGCCCAGCATTGTTTTTCCCCCCAGAAGTTTATGACACTTATTTATTCATGACATCAATCTAATTTGTGCAAGCAGTTGTAGTTACATTATGATCCCGACTGGGCCTGGTATTGGCACATTAAGCCACAGTGAACAGACACTCCAGAATTTACAAAGACACACTCGACATGGGTATTGGATGTAATCAAATGGCACAGTGTGAAGCCCCTAATCCAATTTCTTTCGCGAGATACATTGTAATTTGGTATCGGCATAATTATGAACTGAGCGTGGAACGGCCTGTAAGGGAATTGAATTAGCGGGCAGAAGAAGAGTAATATGATTGTGAACTGGGAAAAATCAATACAGCGTTGCCGCCGCGTCATCTCCGCACTGATCTGAATCCTGGCTGAACGTGGATCTTCGGGGGATTCGGCATAATTCAATCCAGCGGAGCTAACGCGCTCCCTGGTACCCGCCGCGCTTCCACCAGAGCTCTGTCTTGATTTAGACAGCCAGGCAGGGATCAGTGCCGCGGGACTCAACCCCCCCCATCCACCGTGTCTGCCAGACGCTCAGTTAGCAACTCTGCTTGGGCGTTAGCCCAGCGCACTCCACCAACAGGACGACAACAAAAGGCTTTAGCGAAAAAAAAAGAAAGAAGAAAGAAACCCTCTTCGTCTTAATTTCTCACCACATAAGTCATACAAGGCCCGTGTTGTAGTGGTAGGTAGCAGAGTGAAGCGTTGTGACCGGCGCTGTCGCGCATTGTGGGGGAGCGTTGCGCTCGAACACAACAAGCCACCCACTGCAGACTCAGCAGTGTTGACAAATGGCTGCACACTACGGACACGCCACGCATCGTTGGGGTGCCGGTGAGTAGGTTTGAGCCACGGATAGAGGCAGTAACCTGAGGACAGGAGAGAACAGTCGAACAGTTGGGCCTTTTGCAGCGCGGCAGCTTCAGCAACCGCGCAGTGGCAGTTGTTGTTTTTTGTCTCGCTCCCTCCAACCCCTCGAACGCAGTTGGAACAATGAAGTGTTTTTGTACATTTTTGAATGAGGAAATTTGGCAAGGAGCTTAACGTCAGATATATAAGGAGATTTAAATAATATGTCTTCATTTACATGAATTCAACATATTTTTAGTTATATAACAGTTATTTAGTAAATATGTCTGACTCCAAAGGGTTATCCACAGTCTAGGAGCCGGGATAGAGAATGGCCTGGTTTGCTTTTTTTCAGCACGTTGTCTGTGGAGGATCTCTTTTTTGCAGCTCAGTTTTTGGTGGTCTGAGATACAGGAATGAGGTGGTGGTGGTGCCTTGCCTTCATATTAATGCAAATGATGACATCAAAGACTGGTAGTGCGGAGAAGTTAAAGCAGGAAGCTAAAGCAGCGGTATTGTTGGATCCTCCTGTGGTTTGGCGAGCCCCCACAGCCGTATATTAACCTGTTCAGAGTACAGAGGGCAGTGGCTCGCTGTCTGTTTGAGGGGAAACAGCCTGCAACGTTGTGTTGTTCTATTG